>PVJH01020324.1:0-40929 GCA_004026705.1 Nesogale talazaci | reverse complement strand
CAAGAAGTAATTATGTTCCTACTCCCACCACCGGAGAGCAGTGATTGCCCCACCCCCAAAAAAAAGTAATTATGCATCCATAAGACATCCCAGTCAAATCCAACTGAAGCACCTAAGTCTGATACTAGTTCCTAAGTCCCTTACAGAATCAGGCAGCCACAGGCAATGATGCAGAATGCAGGAAGATCACAGGCCAGTAGGCGCAAACTCCTATGGTTCCATTGGCAGTGGATGCACCTCAGGGCTGCCAGGTCTCCGAGGGGCTCACCAGCAGGAAGGTAAAGGCCGAGAGAGGAGGGAGGTTCCCCATGTCCACAAGCAGGTACCCTCCTGCGATGACCTGATTGACAGGCTAGATGCCACTCCTAAGACTTCTATATATCAAGTTGACATGAAAGTATGTAACTCTCCCACAAACCAATTGCCATCAAATTGAGTGTGACTCAGTGACCCCATAGGGCAGACTAGAACTGCCCCCACGGCTTTTCAAGAGTAAAGCTGCTCTGAAGGATTTCCACGCATTTAATCTTTATGGAAGGATCCTCGGCGACGTAGTGGCTCTGAATGGGGCTGTTAACCACAGGTCAACTGTTTGCAAGTGCCCTGTGGGAGAAAGAGGCTTTCTACTCCCGTAAAAAGACACTGTCTCCGGAAACCACAGGGCCAGTTCGACCCTGCCCTTTAAGGTCGCTGCGAATGGAAGCTGACTTGATGGCAGTCCATTTCGTTTTGCACTTTGAGTCTATACAAGTAGACTGCTGCAACTAGCGAGTTCACACTGGTTTGCTAGTTAGCACTGGTTAGCAGCCAGGAGTTTTAACCACTGTATCAGCAGGCTGTCCCTTAAAGATGGCAGTCTAGAAAACCTTACGGTATAGTTCGACTCTGTCTCATGGGATCACCGTGAATCGACTCATTAGCAATGGGCTTGGATACGGAGAATGGCATGGGTGCTTAGCTGCCAACTGAAGGATCAGAGGTTTGAGTCTACCCACGTTGTTCTTGGATGAAAGGCCTCGCCATCTATTTCTGAAAACCCAGCCACTGACACCCTGGAGAGCACAGTTCTATTCTGACACATGTGGTCTTTTCTTCTTCCAGTTCATCTTCCCTACCTTTTACCAGAAAGGACTCATCACCACCACGTGCCCCACGACACCTGCTTTCTTCTAAGCCTTAAATACACAATCCAAAGACTTGGTCAAGGAAGTGTGAGAATACGAACAGGAAGGCCCTGTAAAGATGATACATACGCAGCATTGGTACTTGCTGGGTGCTGGCTGGAGTGAGTTGGGGCATGCCGGTGCTGGTGGACAAGAGGGCTTCTGCTGGGGAGTGGACATGCCAGCAAACTGGCAGGTTTTTATGCCTGGGCGCTGGGTACTGACTGCCATTTGAAGATGACCAATGTGACAGCTCTGCTGCCACCTCCGGTACCTGAGGAGAGGTTCCATGGCCATGAGTGTTCCCGATGTGACAAAATGCAAACTTCGGTACTCCCGTCAAACCCATCTAACTGATAAACCAAAGCCATTTACTCATGCACGCCTATGCTCATTGCACACTTGTAATTTTTCAGCCTTGGCTGGCCCTCACTGGAGGAGTTCAAAACTTGGAGGTGAATTTATGCATATAAGGTGATCAGTTGTCCCAATTTGCTTGGGACTAAGGGGGTTTCTGGAAGTATGGAGTTTTCAGAGCTGAACCTGGGAAAGCTCTGGACAAACTGTGACAAATTGGCGTCTCTGGTCAGACATACACAGATTCTCCTTGTCTAAGTAGAAAGGGGACAGAAAGAACCCTGAAGGCAATGTTTAGTTCAGGCACCGGGGGAGCCCACTCCTTTAGGTCTCCTGCCTCAGTCCTAGCCTCAGCGGGAGCTTGAAATGAAGCTGAGACATCTCTGACAGAGTGAAGCTCTGGAGTGGGATTCCACCAGAGAAGGTTCCTTTTGGTATCCACCTATACCCTGTGATCTCTGTACCCTGTGATCCCTCTCTGGGCATGAGAAAAACAGAGGGCCAGGGGCCAAGGCAGCTTGGTAAGTTGGCCACTGAGACCTGGATTCAGCCTCTAATTTGCCTCCTGAACCAAGGCTTCCTCTTAGAAGAAGAGGGTCACCACCAAGTCCACTGTGCAGAGGAAACCTCTTTCCTTTCTTTCTCATTGACAGAATGGAGCATACCTACTGGATCAATTTAATCTCATTCCCATTGTTTCTTTTTGCTGTTCAAGTTTTATTGTATTTTAATTCATACTAAAGTTTCTAATCTAGGCATTGTTTTTTAAAATTATTTTTCATTGTGAATGAGTAGGAGTAGTGGTGGTGGTGGTGGTAGTTATGGTTGTTTCTTCCTTCACTCTCTCAACACACGGTTACTGATCACATGCTGCGGGCAGTCACCGTGCTGGGCATGAGCAGGTGATGTGTTGAGTGCAGTTGTCTAGGACCCACCCCGTTTCAGAAGCTTTCACCATTTCTCACCTGCTGCCACCATTCCCTAGGACACCTGCCTGCCTCCCACCCCGCCGTACCACCCGCTCGTAAATGCCGTGTACTTAAAGCAAAAATGATTTTGAGTCCACATGCGTTTTGAAAATTTTAACAAAAGAAAAGGACCACCAAACTGAAAGGGTCATAGGCCCTCCAGTGCAAAGAAGATGATTTTCTCTTCAAGATGCCTTTTCTTGATGAGGTTTCTTTGTGACATAGTGTCTGTGACACCATCAGGCACTTACTTCCCATCCGGGTGCCTGTGTTACCAAGTCTTAAAGGCAAACAGCCAAGGGGAAGGAAAAGATGACGCGACACTGAAATGTGGGTGAGTGTCCATATGCCTTATCCACACACATGCACATTTATCAGATGACATCTGCTTTTACCTTTAAAATTTCATGAACACGGGCTGAGCCCCGGTGGTTTAATGGTTGTGCACGGGACTTTGGCCCACGGATGGAAGTTCAGTTCCAGCTCACAGGAGCAAAGGCTGGGCCTCCTACTCCCACCACCAGAGCAGTGATGCCTAAATAAATAAACAAAATTTCATGAACACAGGCATATGACCCATTGGCCTGCCAGGGGAGAGGGGGACAGGCAAGGAGAGAGAGAGAGAAAGGAAGAGACAGAGACACAGAGAGAAGCAGAGACAGCGAGCGTGTCAGGCTGCTTGGCCTCCTTGAGTAGACATGTATGCCTCTAGCTCAGAAAGTCCTTTGTAGACAAGAACCTGGGAGTGCATGGGGCCAGTGGGTGAGCAGACCTCCCCAGGGCCCCAGCCTGGCCCTTGGCCCACCAGGCCATGAATACATTTCCATCCATCTCCAGTCCCCATCACCTAGGCAGCTAATTCCTCTGAGCCCCTCTGCCTTATTAAAGTCACAGATCACTTTCCTGAGCTTAATGCTGTCAAGACCAGCACACATGAGTTCAACCCCCACCCCACGCCGCCACCACCACCACCCAGCCTCTCCTTGTGGGCGCAGGACAGAGGGGAGAGCCCCCTCCGCTCCAAGCCCCCACCCCACCCTCCTCCGTTTGATCTTGCAGGACGCCTCCCAGTGATCAGTGAGGTCCTCTCAAGATTCCTTCAGTAAAGCCCTTGGCAGGGATACAAGGGCCGTCACAGCTGTGCTGCTCAAACCGCGAGGATGGGCCGGCCCACTTGAAGCAGCTCCTCGGCGCAGGGGTGTGAAGCTCGCTTCTGATTTGGAGCACACGCCTGCCATCCCCGGCTGCCTCGGCCTCCCCTGTTATGAAATATGGATGGTACCGGTTCCAGCGTTCGGAGACTCACTGGCAGCGCCGAGCGTCTCCAAAGGCCCGCCTTGTGCATGCACCTAAACACTTCACTGAGCAATCTGTCAACATGTCAGCAACACATGTTTTGTAAAAAGCTTCCAGTGGGAGTAATGACTCCCACCAGGACTTCCAAAATGCTTTGAATTCAGCAGATTTCTATTGCGGGCATCCCCTGGGGTGCCTTTTACAATGCCTACATTTCAGAAATTTGAGCCACAGACCCCTGGGGGTTTCCTTTCATAATGCCTCAAAATGTAGGGTTATATTGTTGGAAGTCCCCATGGGGTCTTTATTAATACCTGAATTCTGAGGAACTGGAAATTACACAGGGCACTGCAGGGGCCCAGATCCACACCAGGAAGAAGAGAAAAACTCTGTGGGGAGATTTTTTTTCTTCATGCAAGAGTGAAAGAGAAGAATTTGCTAAAGGACAAAATTGAGTGTGTTTGAGCTTCCTTCATTTAATCTCCCTTCTAGAACGCTACAGTAAAATCTGCAGTGGGAAGGGAGGGGGGAAATGACTTTTCTATTTTTAAATCTCACTTTGATATTTTAGGGGCCAGAGTGCGTTTTCTTTAAAACGCCCAGTGTCAAGGGGGTATTGTTTAAAAATAAATTATTTTCCTTTTTGGTAATTGAAAACACCTCTGCAGTGGCCCTGTCTGGTCTCCCCTCTTCCTTCAAGCTCTTCAAACCCTGTCCTTGAGCCTGCCTCATTATGATTAACTGTTTGGGTCAGTTTGAGTTATTAGCCTGCTTGCTCCCTGTCCCCCAGAGCTCTTCCCCCCATGAGGCCCCCCCCCCCCGCATTAAAGATGAGAAAATAAACCTTGGCTATTGTCCAATTCCTCAGTTGGAATTGGTTTCAAGCCCTCATTCCCACTGGGGCCCCTCAGAATTGGGAATTTTAAGGTTGCCTCCCACTTTGGGGGAAGCATGTTGCTACTGAAGTCTGGAACAGATATAAGGGGTGCCCTCTTGTCCCCCAAAGCACCCATGAGTACACCTACATTGTTTGTGTGACTGCTGCATCTTCACCATCTGCACTCTCACCTCTGATACTGTCTTCACAAGTTGCAAAACTGAGACTTGTTATACCTTAGTAAGGTTATTAGTAACTGGGTTGCTTTCTTTCTCATCCTGCACTCCCAGCCTCCTGCAAAGAGGGGCCTCGATTGCTCCCTTTCGATTAAGGTCTCATTGACTGGGATAAGAACATAACACTGAGAGCTAACTTGCAGCCTCTGAGGCCAAGAAATTCTAAGTAGCTGATAAGACCCTCCCTCTTCCTGCCTCCTCCCTTCCCCCTCCTGCCTCCCTTTCTGCCAGAGTGACTGGATCACACAAGGGATGCAGGAACTCACATCCCCAGCCCCCCCCCCCCCCCCCCCCCCCCCCCCCCCCCCCCCCCCCCCCCCCCCCCCCCCCCCCCCCCCCCCCCCCCCCGCCTTCTGTGAGACTCCCAGACGGTGCTCAACCATCTGTGGTCCCGTGGGCCCAGCTGAGGGGGCCAGGGAGGGGGGTTTGCCCATCGGAGCTGGTTGGGTCAGATGCTCAAAGAGCTGCTCGGCACCCATCCTGAGCGGGCTGATTAATTAAGCGGTTGCATCATTGATTCAAGGTTTGTGATTTGGTGCCCTGGTGCTGGCTGTCATGTTCTTCAGCTCCGCTTCGTCCCCTGGGCTGGGAGTTACTGAAGAAGCCCCTTCTTTTTCCAGGTGGATGTCCCCCCCTCCAGGCCCATGCTGGGCGCCGAGTGAGGATAGGAACTGCCCCCCCACCCCGGCCCTCCTCCCCAAGAGCTAGGAGGCCTCGGGGTTTTGTGAGCCCACAGCTGTGGGCCATGCAGGCCCAGAGACACCAGCAGGAGCCCAGCAAGGGGCAGGACAAGCGGTCCCGTGGCAGAGACTTGACATTTTTAACCAAAGACCTTTGTTCAGTCCAATTTTGAAGTCACTCTAGGTTGGAGGGCTTTCTGCTTTTTTTCTCCTTTCATTTAAAAATCCTGGCCTGTTTATCTGACCTTCCCCCAACTGGTAAAATAGCAACAGACCCTGAGAATTTCTCTCTCTCTTTTTTTTTGTGTGTGGGGGGGGGGCATCTCTTTTTTTCAAGCTTCCCTCCCCCACCTGATGACCTCCTGGGCTCAGATCATCTTCAGTATTGCACACTTTCCCCTATGCCACACTTGGGCAGACTTCTAATCTAGGCCCCTATTCCAGCTTCAACAACTGTGATGGGGCTGAATATTGTCAAGGAAAACACCCCAACAAACCCCACTGCCCAGGAAGAGACTTCTACTTGGCAGCCCTGGGCTATGCAGGAACCTCTGAAATATTCATTTCATGGGAGTGACTTTATAAGACACACCCCCACCCAGCCCCAGCCCCCCTACAAACCTGAAACAAAAACAGCTGTAAACAAAACAATAGCAACTTCTTCTCCTTTTAAATCTCAAAGCAAACCTTGAATGGAGATTTTTAAAAAATCTGTCTTATTCTCCAAAATCGATGACAACTTCCCCTCCCAGCATTATAAAGCTCCTGATTTGGGAGAGCCCCTGAGCCCCAAACAGATGTCCAAGGAGGGGCGGCCAGAAGGCTTTGTCACTGTGGTGATTTTATTTTATAATTTTTAGATGTATATGCTTTTTAAAATTTTTAGATCTATATACTTTAGCCACATTTCTTTATTTATTTCCAAAGGGCTATTTTTGGCATCTGCCTGGGTGCCTTTGTAGCAAAGCCCCCTTTTCTAGAATTTCCTTTCCTTTATTAGAGTTACAGCTCAGCTTTGTGCGCCCCCCGGGGGAGCCGGCCAGCCGCTGGCAATTTCTCTCAGACACCCAATTACCCCCTGACGTCAGTGCCGCCTTGCCCTGCTCCCCTGGGTGCCTGCATTTTTTCCTTTGTAACACTAATAGCTGACTAGCTAAGTGCCTGTCGGTTCCTTGGCAGAGGAGTTGATTGTGTTTTCGGCTGGATACTAAATCCAAAAACTATGTAAAAATGTCAATAGGTGAGTGCACATTGATTTTGGTTAGTCACAGTGATATTTGAGCCCCTTTGGGGACTCTGTCTGGGGAAGTATTTTACAAGAAAGATAATATAACAGAAAATTACTGGAGCTCCGTGGGTCTCTGGTGGGTTTCTTAGGGGCCTGCTAAATTGCTGTAGAATCAACAAATGCTTTATTAATCTAAATTTGTGGTTTTGTTCTTTATTCTCTTCAGAAGGTTGGAGTTTTAATGATGCAGGCATCTCTGGTGGTGAGGCTGAGCGGTGCGGCCCGCACCTTGCCTGTTGAGATGGGGGTACCCTGGCTGGGTAATGAACTCCCGGAGGATTCTGGGAGCAGGGCTGCTGTGTTCCTAGCCGGCTTCCTGGGGAATGTGGAGCAGGCACTGTGCTTGCTGCTTGCCAGGCCGTGGTCTGTGGGAGCAGATAAAGTGAGGGGCTGAGGGCCGGGAACAGCTGTGCTGGGCCAGGCTGACTGGGAGAGGCTGATAAGGGCCCAGGAGGAGTCTGGGCGGGCGGCGTGGCACGGCCAGAAATCTGACGGGGTATCACAACTGGCAAAAAAAGTTAAACACTGCCAGTTCCGAGGGATGGTTGGCGGACCTGCGGAGGAAGATAATGGTAATTGATGGAATCAAAGTCACAGCTCAGCCTTGCTTTGCCTTGGCAATTAATTCCCTCCTCCCCAGTTTCTAACCCCCTGGCATCCTGAGAGCCCAGGATGCCCTAGGAGCAGCCTGTACACTAAGATAATCAGTGCACACACACACCCCCACCCCCACCCCCCGTGCTTGGGGAAAGGGTGGGGGCGGGGGTGCTGTTGTGGCCAAGGGAAGACACAATTAGAGCCCAGGTTTAAGAAATACACTACACAAACAAGTGAGCGAAGAAAACCCCATTGAAAAGTTAAGGATGTGTCACTTCAGCGGCTCATCTGATCTTGCTCCAGAAGGGAAGGAGGAAAATCGATGTCTTTGTGAGCGGCCGGCGCTGTCTCCTGGCTGGGCAAGACAATGTGGAGCCAGCCCAGCCCGTGTGTGCACACACGCACATACACACCCCCAAAATGATGCTGCCGGGGACCGATAATGGGCCCGCAGACTGCACCTTACACAGAGCTGCCTGCCTCGCCTGTGTGAATTCTTGCCCCCCTCTACCTTTTGTCTCTTGAAAGGCATCTCTTCTCCACAATGGGCCAACCAGGTTGCTTCCTATCTCCTCAGCCTCTCACAGCCCTCCTGCTCGTAGGTAAAGCTCGTAGCTAGCCTTTTGTGTGTTACTGGCAATGTGTACATGCTGGGACATACCTGTTTGCAGAAACGCGGTGAGCACACAGTGCCGTCGCACTCACCAATTCCTCTGTGTGGCCTGGTTCGTTGGTTCTGATGGAAGGGAACCCCTGGGTCAGCTTCAAGAATATATGACAAAGGAAACCCTTCCAAAATTTTCCTGAGAACATGTGAAATTAAAATCAGCGTGCAGTAATAGTGTGTCAGTCTAGCATGAAAGGCACAGGCCCCCAATCCTATAAAGAAGGGTTTCTACCTGGTGCTCAGCAGGGTCCTACTTGATGGGCATTTGGGGGGGGGGAGCCCACTTATTGGAAGATGATGCCAGGTGCTATGGGAACTTTAAAATTTTGGTTATTTTAATCATGTGCTTATTCCCCTCCCCCCCAGATGTTCTGATTCTCTTGCTGGCTGGGAGTTCCATCTCCATGTGGGCATCATCAATTCTGTATCCAGTGACTTAGTGACAAATAGACCCAGTGGGCCAGGACTGATAGGTTCCTGATTTGTTTATTTTTTGACTTCTTGTTGTGTCCACACCATCCGGCCAGGATGAAGAGTGGTGGAAGCCGGTGCTGGGTATGGGAAATTCTTCAAGGTCCAAAGACAGAGAGAGGTCTTGGGTAGGCCCCCCACCAGCCCCTCCTCCCTGACTGACTACATTCCTGCAGCAGCCCCGAGTGGCTCCCCTCCTGCTTTGTTTTCTAGGCCAGGGTGGGAGAAAGGAAGGTTTGAAAGCAGCTTGTATCCCCCGCCCC
This sequence comes from Nesogale talazaci, assembly GCA_004026705.1. Classification (NCBI taxonomy): domain Eukaryota; kingdom Metazoa; phylum Chordata; class Mammalia; order Afrosoricida; family Tenrecidae; genus Nesogale; species Nesogale talazaci. The sequence goes on along the minus strand of PVJH01020324.1, from coordinate 32,066 downwards.
ACCAGATTTCTGAACCATCAAAGTGAGCAGGCCAGCCTCCAAGGCCCCTCCCAAGTGGGCACCACAGACAGGCAGCTGATTTGGGGCCCTGGAGAGGAGGAGAGGACTGGTCCTTTGTCCCTCCAAGGAGGCCTCCCAGGGGCTGGGCCTGCAAGGCGGACAGCCACATTAACCTTCCACCCCATGGGGGCGGGGTGGGGGGGTTTGCCTAAGGTCAGGCACATAATGAGGCCAGGTCTCTGACTGTCCCCTGCCAGGGCTTCTGGCAACAAAGGCCCAGTCAGCCTGCACAATGAGTGGGGAGGCAGCCTACTGGGGCCAGTAGGTGCTGACACAGCCTATCTCTGCAGTCCGGGTTTTCCTTCCAATCCACCTCATGCTGGGTACTTCAAAGAGGCAAGGGGAGACTCCACAGGGCTAAGCGAGCATGGGCCTCCTGCTTCCACAGCCTCCAGAGGTGGAGAAACACCTGGAGAACATGGCAGATAGTGTTAAGTCTTTGGAATCCGGCACTATGGGGAACCTCAGGTCTGGGAACTTTCCCTGGCAGCCTCATTTCACTTTCTTTGCTCAGAACAAGAGCTTGATATGTCCTAATTATTTGAGCCATGATTTAGGTATCTATATCCATCTATTTATCTAATATACATGTATGTTTGGGAATGTTTATCGCCAACTTCAGAATGTTTTCTCTTACCCCTTTCAGTTACTTCTCTACCTAACTGACAGGGAAGTCATTGGGTGGCAGGGATGGTTAAGTTCTTTCTTGGCTGCTAAGGGACAAATTGGCGGTTCAAACTTACTCTGAGGTGTTTCTGAAGAAAGGCTGAAAAGTCCATCATTAAAACCTCTGGCCCCCTCATCAGGCCCCATTGGAAAACATGCACCAGGGTCAGCAGACAGACCTGGAACTATTTATAGGATGTTTTGCTTGGTGCCTTTTCTTCTTTTTCTTTATCTCTCTTCTCTATAAGATAAACAGGATAAACATTGCTGAGGAGTAAACAATGGGACTGGCGGTTCTAGGGGCACATGGGAGATGGGGAGTGGGGAGCCAACAAATTCAGGGATGAGGGAACAACAAGAGATCTAAAATTGATGGTGAGGAGGATGTAGAATGCCTGGTGGGATTTGATCAAGTTCAATGTAGCCTAGAGGAATTATGGAGAGCCAAATGAAGGTTGAACAGGATAGTGGGACAGGAAGCAGGTGAAAGGAAATAAGGGAAGAACTAGGAGGCAAAAGCTATTTATAGAGGTATAGGTATGATTATATATAAATATATTACTTTATAATGATAGGAATATAGGTACATATATTTATATGTTAAGTATCAAGATAGCAGATGAACTGGAATCTCTACTCAAGGTCTCCCTAAACACAAGAATACTTAGTTATGATAACCTGGCATTCTTTGATGCTCATCTTCCTGATGCGATTACTGAAGACAAAATGGGCCCATAAGCATATGTGAAGAAAGTGGATGGTGCCTCGGTGTCAAAAGATAAAGCATCAAAAAGCAATGTATGAGGCCCCAATAAAATGATTAAACAAACAAAAAAAGATAAAGCATCTAGGGGAGTGGTTCTCAACCTTCTTAATGCTGTGACCCTTTTTATACAGTTCCTTATGTTGTGGTGACCCCCCGCAACCATAAAATTATTTTTGTTGCTACTTTATAGCTGTGATTTTGCTACTATTATGAATCAGGAGGCCCTTGTGAAAGGATCATTTGGCCCCCAAAGGAGTCACCACCCACAGGTTGAGGACTGCTGATCTAGGGTCTTAAAAACTTGAAGTTAACCAAACCACCCAGTAGGGAAACAACAATGCCCACATGGAATGAGCACACAAGCCTGTGTGATCATGAGGTGTTGACAGGATCAGAGATCAGGTATCAGAAGATCCAAAACAAATCATTCATATCAATGCTAATGAGGAGGTTTGGGGTAGAGACCCAAATCCCATCTGTAGACAATTGACATCCCTTCACAGAAGTGTCACAAAGAAGGGACAAGCCAGTCATGGCGCTATACACAACATTCCTCAGTTTTTGAATGCTTCTTCTCCCCCACTATCATGACCCATTTCTCCCTTACAAATTCGGCTAGACCAGAGTATGCACATTGGTACAGATAAAAGCTCTTGACATTTGTAAGTCAGGATATATAAAACCCACAGAACAGTATTGGGAGTAGCAATACCATGAGGGTAGGTAGGGGAAGGCTGTGTGTATGTAGTGATGGTAGGGGACTGATCACAAGGTTGGATCTATAACACACACACACACACACGGTGATGAATAACAAAAATGTGAGTGAAGGGAGGCAACGTATGGTGTAAGATGCAAAATAGCAATAATAATATAAAATTGATTGAGTATTCATGAGCATGGGGGGGGGGAGGAGAAGGGAAGGGGGAAAGCAGAGCTGATACCAAGGGCTCAAGTAGAAAGAAAATGTTTTGGAAATGATGATAGCGTCATATATACAAGTGTGCTTAATATGATTGAATGATGGATTTATAAGAGCCCCCGATAAAATAATTAGTGAGTTAAAACTGAAGCTTCTGTGTCACTTACTTCTGGGATACACACGTTTCTATGAGTCAGAGTTGACTCCTGTGATGACATTTGGTTTTTGCTAAAGCTGGGGAAGCAGTTTGAGGAACTCCCTTTTTCCTGGGGAGGAGGAAGAAGGAGCATTCTCTAGGAGATCCTTCTTGTTGTCTCTCTGAAGTCTCCCGTTAGCATGGAGAGTTGAGAAATCTATTCCCACTCTACAATGGGATTCAGCAAGAATAAATCAATCTACTTGAGAACACACAGTATATAAGGGTCTCCTTTACCCCACATTCAAGCTTGATTAATTTTTGACATTTCATCAAACATACTCGTGCCTCAATTTCCCTATCTGTAAAACAGGGATACTAATTAATAGTCACCTGCCTCCCAAGCTTGTGAGGAGTACATATTGAATTAATATGTGCCAAGGACTTTGAGTGGACCGGACATTCAGTAAACAGCAGTTCTTCTTGATATAAAAATTGTCCCCTCTGGATTCCAGTTCAGATGCTCCAGGCTCTAAAGTCTGTTCTCTCTTGCTTCAAGACCTGACAAAAATGCAAATCGAGCAGGGAGCTGGGGGATGATTAATTTTGTCTGATCTTATAATGCTGGGGAGGGGATGCTGGGAAGGGGTCAGGATGAGTGGGGGATGGTCTGGGAGCCTAAATGACCTGGTGACCTCTGCTGTCTTTGGCTGTGTGTTGGGCATTGTATTAGTCCTGGTAGACTAGAAAACAAATCCAGAGGCACTCACGTATATAAGAAAGAGTAACTGTATATTAAGAAAGCATCTAGCCTAGTCCAGATCAAGTCCTTTAAGTCCGATATTAGCCCATATATCTGATACCAGTCTACAAATTACTCTTCAGACTCACACGACTGTGCAATAATGCCAACTGCAGGGGGATCACTGATCAGTGAGTGGAAAGTTTTGTGGCTCCAGTGACAGTGGAAGCATCTCTGCACTGGCGTGGATCTCCATGTGGCTCCTCCAGCTCCAGGGCTTTGGTTCCATCAGCTTGGCTTCATGTGTCTTGTCAGCAGGAAGATGAGGCAGAGTGTATCTGGTCTCCAGTGAGCTATTTATCTCCTTTGTGCCACCAAATGAGATCATCAAGCTGCGACCTGATTAACAGGCTAGATTCCACTCCCTCGCAGGATATTATATAACTGCCACAGGAATCTTTTGTTGGGATATGTTGAATTGCAGATACTTTTTTCTTCGGGTGAAACTGAACCGTACTTTGCACCTTGAAAATGCTCATGAGTATTCCCTAAAGCCCTTCCAACCTGGTCCCCAGGAGATATTGTCATTCCAGCTCATACCAGCCTCTTACAGAACAGAACAAACGTGGTACGTGCCACCTTTATCCTGGGTGTTCTCCAGCCCATTGTTGTAGATGTTGTGTATCCTGAGTACCTTCCACCTTTGAAGGATCTTCTTCCAGTATTACATCGAACAACATTCTGTTGTGATCCATAGGGTCCTCATTGGGTAGTTGTAGGAAGTAAATCACCAGACTTTTCCTAATCCCTCTTAGTCTGGAAGCTCTTCTGCCACCTGGTTACCATGGGCGACCCCGTTGATACTTGATATGCACTTGCACAGCTTCCAGCATCATAGCAACATGCAAGCTGCCAGAGTGCAATCACCTGACAGATGGGTTGTGGAAGATGCTATTAGAAGTGACAATATTTGTCTGTGGCTTGGAGGTGGCTGTCATGTCTAGAAGGTGTCAGAGTCCTTCACGGAGGAAGAAGGACAGAGTTTCCCTGTCTTTCCTTTTCCTTGGAGACCAGCTTGGGTCTTATGTTCGGAAAACCTCAGCAAGGAAGAAGATACAAGGAGAGGGTCGTGTGAGTCAAGATGCTGTTTACAGTGAAGCAACGCTCAGTTGTATCTATTACGTGGACAGTGTTTAGTGTTTTGAGAAGTGGTGGAAGATTTTTTTTTAAATGATATGTTTAAGAATTTTTAGAAATCAAATTCTATTTTAAATATTTCCGATCCATTAAGATGGTGGAACCCTTCCCATAATCATTACCAAATGAAGACTGCTTGAGTAGTTTCATCTTTTCCTCTGGTTTTCTAGGTGGGCAGGGGTCTCACTATGTGCCTGGCACTGTGCTCGACCTTTGGTAATACTGACCTGAATAAAAACCAGTCTTTGGCATTCAGGAACTTTAATCCCTCTTTTCTTTCATTATATATTAGGGATGCTTATCCTCTGTGCTCATAGAGACCACAGCGCTGAACGAGATAGGAGAACCACATTACAAAAGACTGAACAGGCATGGTAAGGACTCTGGTATAGGTCATTTCCTGATACCTGGACTCTAGTTTGAACACTAATTGACTGAATTTAACAAAGTTAGTGGCCTGCTTTGAACCCTCATGAACAAAATGAGGGTTTTGTGTTCAGAACCTCATAAACTGTTGTCTAGAGACAAATCTTGCTTAACTCTATGGTGGTTTTCTTTTCTGCAAGGCTTTTCCTAAGAGAGGGCAAGTTAACCTCTCTTGCTCATCCAGGCCACTACGAGCTCTCACCCTCCTTCCTGCAGTAGAGTATTTCCTTGCTGTAGCGCCATTGTCTGAGGATTTGCACTGATTGGCCCAGATTGACCCTGCTCCTGTCTCTGAATCAATCACAATGAACAACGAACAAGCTGAAAAGCAAGGAGCATTTCCCCATAACCATGTGTACTTATCTAAGTAGTGTTGTTTGCCCACAGCACAGGCTCTGTAGAGTCTAACTGTCAAGGTTCCATTCCTACTTGTCCTTCTTACTACCTGTGACCTTGGGCAAATTACTCAAGCTTCCTGTGCCCCAGTTTTCTCCTCTGTAAAAGGTAACAGTAGCTCCTACTTAAAGGGTTGGTGTGAAAACCAATGTGTCAATCCATGTAAAGCTCTGACAGTTGAGTTTAGCACAGAAGTAAGCATTTCAATAAACATCAGCAAGTCTGCCTGTTCCCATAGAGATCGGAAGTCTCTGAAACCTATAGGGCTCGCCCATTGGGCTGCTGTGAGTTGGAGTTGACAGTGAGTTGAGGATCGTTATAACAGGTTCATTAATTCACTCGCGTAGTCATGACCTCTTCCATAGGCAACAAAGGGCATCATCCATTGTTCTGCCACACGGAGTGTGTCGAGGCAGTTTCTGCTTAGCATTCGTTAGTTGTTGTGTTCAAGGTCACTGGCGAGAAAGACAGGGAGGCTTTCTAGTCGAGTCAGAAGTTCACAGAGGCAATTCCACCCTGTCCCGGAGGGTTGTCACGAGGCAACGTCGACTCCATGGCAATGAGCTTGCTTTGGGTCTTTGGGGTGTCAGCAAAAGAGCCTCCGGGCACAGTGCTTTGGGCTGGTGATCACATTGTCAGCAGCTGCTCCAAGGGAGAAAGATAAGGTTTCTACTCCCCTAAAAATTAAGTCTCAGAAGCACACAGAGAAGTTCTACTTTGGGCCTGAGCCCTGGTGGCGTAGTGGTTGTACGCGGGGCTGCGGCCCACTGGGTTGACGGTTCAAATCCAGCAGCAGCTCTCCAGGAGCAAAGCTGGGCTTTCTACTCCCACCAGGGCAATGATGCCACACAAAACCCTCCCCCCAAAACACAAACAAACACAAAGAAGTTCTCCTTTGTTCCAGAGGGTCACATGAATGGGAAATCAACTCACTATCTGTAAGTTTTTGACATGAGTGTGTTATTTAAGAAAGCCTGTTGGCATTGTTGGGCAAACACCGGGCTGCTAATGTCAAGGTCAGTAGTTCAAAACTGCCAGCTAATTTGAGGGAGAAAGTTGAGGCTCTCTGCTTCCGCAAAGATTCATAGTTTGGGGAATGCTGTATAAGACTTCTGTAAGTCAGAATCCTGCAGGAAAAAAGTAAGGCTTTCCACTCCCATAAAAAGTTATAGACTTGGAAGCTCCCCAGGGGCAATTCTATCAGGATCTATGGAATCACTGTCAGTGTTAACTCAGAATCCACTTGACAGCACTAGGTGGAGTGGGCATGCCAGCTGGCGGTGGCTGCACTTGCAAGCTAACTGGCAGGTCAGTACTTAGAAGCCACAATAGGAGAAAGACGTGGCCGTCTGGTCGCATAAAGGTGAACAGTTTTGGAAAGCTATCGGATGAATTCTTTGTCCGATAGGTTTGCTATGATTTGGAATTGCCTTGACAATACTTCCTTTTTTTTTTTTTAAATGGCTGTATGCCAGGCATTGTTGTAGGCTACGCTTAGGACATGAGTGAATGAAACAGCCATAACTCCTGCTTTTTGGGGAGGTCAGCAAGGTATTCATGCTCATTCGTAGTTTCTCATCTAGAATGAAGTACAATATTATCTTTTGTAGAGAGGTTGTGTGAAGAGGAGAGAGATGGGCTTCCTGCTGCTGGTGGTGGCTGTGTCCTTTAGGGTAAAGGTGTGGTCTGGGTGGCCTCAGCCTCGGAGCTGGGATGACCCACACTCCCAGTGGAAGCAGGCTGCTGATCATAGGACAACAAGGTTGGATTGACCATTGGTGCCACAAGATTTGCAGGTCTTGCATGTTTTGCCACCTGAAAGCATGTGACTCCTATAGTCATACAAGTGCTTCAAAGCCTGCCAACAGCTGTCATCAGTGATTACTTTTCCAGAGGTGGGTTTGTCCCAATATCAAAGAACAGGAAGCAGTATTAACACTGGAGTAAGCCCTATTGTCTTTAAAGGGAAAATATGAGAAGCACTTTGACAAATTTTGCTCTTAGACCACACACAAAAGAGAGAATCTCCTTTTATAGTAGGAGATTTATCTCCTTCAAGATATAAAACAATGAATTAAATGGATGTTTAATTTTTAAATCCCTATTCATTTATGTTTATGAGGGACCGTCCAACAATTTTCACATCTTTCTTAAAAAAATAGTTTTATTGGCATATGCTTCATATCATACAATTTAATCATTCAATCATATTAAGACAATTTGTGCAATCATCACCACAATCAATTTCAGAACATTTTCTTCTCATACTCATCGTTGTTAACTCCTCATTTCCCCTGCCAAGCCCCTATCCTGTCTCTATGAACTACCAGCTCTGGATTTCATTTATCGGAAATCATACAAAATAGAAGCAAGCAGGGTTGAGCCCCGGTGGCATAGTGGTTGTGTGCGAGACTGCGGGCCACTGGGTTGGAGGGCCAAATCCAGCAGCAGCTCTTCAGGAGCAAGACTGGACCTCCTATTCCCAGCACCAATGGGCAGTGATGCCTCTCCCCCCCAAAAATAGCAGCAAGCAAGCAAGCAAGCAAACAAGAGTTTAACAACAATGACTAGCCAAAACAAAGTTTTCAGAGATAACAGAAAATATTAAAAAGTGAAACAATTTTAAGATACATCCAAAGGGAGATCAGATGATAGAGTAGTATATTTTAACCTAACTACATCTGCCATAATTGATTTTACAGTGCTTTCTGTTAGAGAGTAAGACTATTCATGCCCCTCAACTATGATCAAGAGGATTCACTGGAGACTTGCCCCATCTCCACAAACTTTTGAAGTCTCCATGTATGGATGTTGCCTTTTTTTTTTTTTAAAATAATACAGTGCCTTAAGGCTTTAATTAAAAGCTGGGGTGGCGACCAGACATGTGGGACTATTAAACCTCAAAGTTGCTTTTTACCTAGCACTCTCCAGTGACTGGTCAACAGTAGAGGGGTACTCACTCCAAACCCTATCCTGTACCTCTTTCCTGAGCCTCCCCCACATATGGCTGATACCCTTCTCTTCTGTGATGTCAGCAAGATGGATGAGGTGGCTTCAGGCTCCATTGCTTCTTCCCAGGTGGGACAGCACTCAGGTCCTGGTGTTGATCCTGGAGAAGGAGAAGTGAGAACCACGAGTCTCAGAGTACCTTATCTCTCTCCCTTTACAACTCATGGCTTCTCTCTGGGGTCTTGGGCCTAGTCTCCTGTCGTCCTGAGTTGCTTGGAAAGGGAAATGTGCTGGGATTCTTTTTGAGGAGTGATAGGAGAGGGAGAAGAATTCTTGCCTTCCATGCAGGAGATGGGTTTGGTTATAGTGTACTTGTCAGTGGAGGCTTGTGTGTTGCTATGATTCGGTTTCAGGAGAGCCTCCTGACTAAGATGGACTAAGAAGAAAGGACTGATGCCTACATCTGAAAAAGTCAGCCAACAAAAAAAGGTCAGCTAACAAAAGCAAACAAGCTTTTGACCACAAAGTTGCACTGTCCCATAGAGTGAACATTTTGTAAAGAATCAAGCATCCTGCCAACTAGGCCTGCCCCAGAGGAGGCTGATTTTATTTTTGTAGGGTAGGAGTCTTGAATACAGTACCAGAAATTGTCAAGAAGGTGGCAGCCATGGTTGACCAATGTCTATCTCAGAATATACTTTTGTTTGTATACCTCTTTGGGCTCCGCTGACACTTCTCCCTGTTCTGGTCTGGCCAAATCTAGCAATTTTCCCAACTAAGAAACTGCCACTGCTGGTTCAGGGCTCACGGTAAACAGCACCAGACTTCCTCTGAGAAGGAAGTAATCAATGACCCCGATCAGATTCCTGTGCCTCAAGTTGGGGCCATTGACTGCAGGTAAAGGTTGCTCTTCCTGTCTCTGCTGGCTCCGCAGGGCTTGACTCTGGTGAGTCAGAAGCTCATTTTCTTTGCTTGTAGACCTGGCCCCTTTTGGTTGTGGCACCTCCCCTGCTTGATTCCTTTATCCTTGCTCTACCATCTCCATCCTGGAGGTGCTGGATGAGGGTGACCCCTGCTGCTTAACTCACACACCATAGGTCACTGACCTGCAGAACCTCATCTGGGCCTGGATCTAACATAAGGTCAGAGTGTTGAGTGGTGGGAATCAGAGGGGATGCACCTTGTCATTCTCTTTCGTTTCTTTGAAAAACTCGTGGCTAAGAGTCCATTTTCTAAGAGGAGAGTGCAGAAACTCAGGGAAGCTCTTGGGGTGCCCTTTCTGAGGGGTGCGAAAGACCATTGACCAGACTTTGCTTTTGTGTTCTGTTTTGGGCACAGTGACTTATTTGATTCCAACTTAGAATAAAAGCCTCATTACTGCCTCATCTAGAACTTCTCTGGTCTGCATCATTACACTATAGGTATTTATTATTGTTATGGTTATTGATAATAATGGGAGATATAAAGGATATTTAGGAGATGATGTCATATTATAAAGAGAAAAATTAGTGGTTTAGAACTGGATCCATGTTCCATTTCTTTTTCTCACCAAAGTGCATGATCTCTAGCACCTTCCCTGCTTGTGAACCTCCATTTGTTCTTCTGTGAAATGGCCACTGATGTCTCTGTTGCATGGTGAGAGAGACCTAAGTGAGGTAATGTGTGTGGAAAGCATACAATGGGCACATTGTGGCTGCAGTCAGGGTCACAAATGGCGGTTATGGTTGGCCTGACACAGGACACCTGCAAGGGTATCAGAAATGGGGAAGCAGGGTGTGAGAGAACTTCTCCAGAGGACAGTAGGTGGAGGAGGATGAAGCAGTTTTACTTATGGATCCTGGAGAGGCACCACCCATTGTTCTTTGTTGAAGAGACTGCCCAGCTGTCTTGTGACAGAGCTGGATCACTGCCCTGGGAGCCCTTTGAGACTTGTGAGGTCTGTGACCAGATGTGGCCATTCTGGGACAGGTCTCCCTCTCATTTTTCTGTTTGGGAAAGAGCAGCCCTGTAAGATCCATCATGAATGAGACTGCTGTCTCTACCAATCTTAAAGTTATGCGGACAGATTAGCAAAGAAACAACATGCTGTCTTTTTGTGATAGTGGTGATTGATTTTTTTTTGTGTGTGTAAATGATCCTGCAAGTGTTCCATCTATGTATTTAGCTGCCATATATGTTCTTGTTGGGGATGGTGGTGACTACATTGTAAAAAGAGACAATGGGGCAGTTCATTGTCCCCAGTCAGAACAAGGCCAGGTGCTAACGGTAGAACAGACCATCAATGGTTTTTATGCAAGTTCAAGTTGAAGCTGAAGAAAACTAAGAGAAGTTCATGAGAGCCAAAATACAACCTTGAGCGTATTTCACCTGAATATAGAAGCTATCTTGAGAATAGATTTGAAGTATTGAACAGTGATGATGAATGAAGCTTATCAGGGTTGCTATGATAAAGTTAGGGGAGCTTCTAGACCAAGGTGGAAAATTGTGGGATGACATAAAGGATATCATCTACAAATGAAGAATGCAAAATGTCATAATACAGAAATTAAAAAAAAAAGATAACAAGAATGTGAGGAGTAACTGAAACTTGCTCTTGACTGTAGAATAGGTAAAGTGAAAGGAAGAAATAAAAGAGCTAAACAGAAGATTGCAAAGGGAGACACAAGAAGACAAAGTAAAGTGTTTGTCTTAATCTGGGTTCTCTAGAGAAACAGACTGGTATGTTTCAAGACGGTAGGTTAGATTTCAGTTTCTCCTGACCTCATGGCTACAGATACTGAAGAGCCCAAGATCTGCAAGCCAGACATTAGCTGCTGACTGTGAAGGTGATGAGCTCCAATGTTGGCAGAGAAGATGACAGCCTGCAGAGGCTGATGAGGCCCATTATTAGCAAGCAAAATGGTAGGTTACCACTTCAAGTTCAAAGAACATAGAGGACCCTGATCCAACAAAAAGCAAGAGAGTTTTGTGGGCGCACAGGTGCATGCGCATGCACACACACAGCAGGTTGCACCCTAAACCACCACGCGCCTGTCATTTAAATTGTATTGTGTTGCAAGAAACCACATCATGGGTATTTCAAACACTAGCAGTGTCACACAACGTGAGATTTCAGTGGAGCATCAAGAATAAAAACACAATGAAGAAGTAATTGGCTGCCTACTTCAGAGGAAATAATTGCTGAAAATCTTATAAATGGCTTCAAAATTTATTCAAATCTCAGAAAAGACTCTGAAACTTGTGGTTAATCATAGAGTAGCTAAAGCGAATGTGAGAAATGATGATGTCAACGAGCTAAATAGCAAATTTCAAAGGGAAGCATGAGAAGACAAAGTCAAATATTATAATGAATATGCAAAGACTTGGATTTGGAAAATCAAAGATGAAGAAGCTTTTCAACTGAAAAATATCAAACCTCCAATTACAATATTGAAGAATTCTGTTGGTAACATATTGACTGATGCAGCGAGCATCAACAGAAGATGAAAAGAAAGCACTAGGTCATGGGTCTGAGCCCCGGTGGCGTAGTGTTTGTGCACGGGATTGCGGCCCACTGGGACGGAGGTTCAATTCCAGCAGTGGGGCTGGGCCTCCTACTCCTACCACCGGAGAGCAGTGATGCTCCCCCCCCCACACACACAAACAAACAAACAAACAACAAAAAAGAAAGCACTGGGTCACTGTACCTAAAAAGAACGAGTCGGCACCCCATCATTTCAGGAGGTAGCACATGAGCAAGAATCAATGGTGCCAAAGGAAGAGGTTCAATCTACACTGAATGCATTAGTCAAAAAAACAGGCTCCAGGAATTATTGAAATACCAAGTGAAGTGTTTAAACAAGCTGATAAAACACTGGAAGCACTTACTTTTTTATGCCAGGATAGTTGGAAGACAGCTGTCTGGCCACATTGTACCCATTGTAAAGAAAAGTGACCCAACAGAATGCTCAATTTATAGAATGATATAACTGATATCACTCCCAAGTAAAATTGTGCTGAAGATTTTCCAACAATGGTTACAGCTGTACATTGATAGGGAACTGCTAGAAGTTCAGGCCAGATTTGAAAGAGGACATGGAATAAGGGATATCATTGTTGACGTCAGATGAATCTTGGCTGAAAGCAGAGAATACCAGAAAATTGTCTTTTTGTGTTTTATTGACTATGGCAAGACATTCGACTGTGTGGATCATAATGAACTATGGAAAACATTGAGAAGAATAGGAATTTCAAACACTTCACTGTGGCCATGCAAACTTCTATTTGGATCACAAGGCAGTTGTCCAAACAAAGCAAGGAAATACTGCATGGCTTAAAATCAGGAATGGCGTGTGCCAGATGTATCCTTGCACCATGCTTTTCAATCTTTATGTTAAACAAATAATCAGAAGCTGGATTATATGAACACGAATGTGACATCAGGATTGGGAGAGGACTTATTAACAACCTATCATATACCGATGACCCAATCTTGATTACTCAAAGTGAGAACTTGAAACAGTTGCTGATGAAGGCCAAGAATTGTCACCCTCAATATGTTTTACACCTCCATGTAAAGAAGACCAAAATCTTCACAACTGGACCAGTAGGTAGCACCTTGGAAAACAGAACCAAGGTTGAAGTTAGCAAGAATTTTTGTCTTGCTTGCATCTACAGTCAATGCTCAAGGAAGCAACAGTAAAATGTCGAAAGTCTTATTGCATTAAGTAAATCTATGCACAAGATGCTTTGGAAAACAAGTTATAGGAGTAACATATGCATGTGAAAGTTAGACAATGGATGAAGAAGAATGGACATTTTTGAATTTTTGTATAGTGCTAGAGAAGACTAGTGAAAGCACCACGGACTGCTAAAAGGACAAATCCACCTGTCTTGGAATAAGTTCAGCCAGGTTGCTCTTTAGAAGCAAAGATAGTGATATCTTATCTTAGATATTTTGGACATGTCAGAAGAGACCAGTCCCTGGAGAAGGACATTATGCTTAGCAAAGTGGAGGGGCAGGGAAATAGAGGAAGGCTCTAACAAGAAGCATTGGCACTGTGGCTGTACCAAGGGGCTCAGGTATAGGAACATTTGTGAGGATGATGCATGGCTGGCCAGTGTTTTGTTCTGTTATGCAAAAGATTGCAATGGGTTTGAGCTCACTTGATGGGACCTAACAACAACACTACATACCCCCAACTAAACTTCAGTTGGTTGGCTTCTTACAGAATATCACATCATGGTGGTTTTTACATTATAGCAAATCTCACAATGAGGGATGGCTGACTGAATCATCACTGGCCAAACACTGAGAATCATGGTCCAACCAGTTGACATACAACTTTAACTATCACAGTATTAAAATGAAGGGAGAAGTACTTGAAGTTAGAAATATAATAAGTATTTTCCCAGCTCTAAGAACTGAAGACAAAAAGTCCAGCTCCTTGTTGTATTACTGAAGGGTTCTGTAGGCAAAATGCTGAATCATGCAGAAAGCATCAAAAGAAGATTGAAGTACTACATAGAGTCACACTATCACAAAGAATTCATGGATGTACAGTCATTTCAGGAGAAGTATATGGTCAAAATCAATGGTATTGAAGGAAGAAGTCCAAGATTTACCAAAGGTGTTGGCAGAAAGCAAGAGCCCATGAATTGATGGATGATTTCAAATATCTCCACAAGTGAATGTAGTGCTGGAGGTACTCACTTATCTACGCAAAGATATTTGGAAGACTTAAAGCCAGAATGTTCGTTAGAAGCACGTGATGAGAGTCATCTTATGTACTTTGAACATGTTACTTTATCTTTGTAGTAGAGGGTCAGCAAAAACAGGGAGATGATCAATGAGACGTATTGACACAGTGATTATAACAATAGGCTGAAACAGCAAGGATTGAGTGGATGATGTGGGACAGGGTAGGTTCTGTTGCATATAGGCCACTGTAAGTCAGAACCTATTTGATGGGATCTGACAACGGTGTGTTAGTGGAGGTTTCTCATAGTAACACTTAGGAACTATTGACTTTTTCCAGGACAATTCAAAGCAAGGGAGAGAAGTAATGTCTCTTTTCTCCATTTCATTGACACTCTTATCAGTCCCCCATCCTCAAACTCCTTCCCCAACTTCAAGATCACAGGGAAGAGGTTATCCAGTAGGGAAGTGGAATATGAGTATTTATAGAAATACTCTAGGAAAGCTACACATACGTAAATACCAATAGGAACAAGCTCCCATTAATCATCCCTAGACCAAACCTTCTAAATTCTCACCTTGAAGCCAGTCATTACAGTCTTGTGGAGACCTTGTCCTGGTCCCATTTCAGCCCCACAAACCACTATAAGCCCAAGTCTTCAATTCCAAGGCACTTGAATACAATGGGAAATTAGGTAGTCATTCCAAATAATTGGAACACATAGCCATTGGACTTCCCTCAAGGCTTCAAAAGAGGAAAATGCTCACTCTACAGCTGAGACCATATTCTTTGCTATGAATCTGTAAGCATTTCTTTCTGTGAAACTCATTCCTTTAGCCTGTGAAGAGCATAATTGTGTTCCAGTGTATGTTTTAAGAGTACTGTTGTTGTTGTTACTTGCCCTGGAGTCCATCACAATGCCTGCCACCCCCCATGTGTGCGGAATAGAACTGCTCCATAGAAGTTTCAAGGCTTTGAACTTGGGAAGCAGAAGCAGATCACAGGAGACCTGTATTGCAAGGTTCCTCTGGATAAGTTTGAACCAACAGTCTTTCAGCTAGTAGTCTGTGTTGCTATGTATTTTATTATTAAACACTTAAAATATCCCATTATTTGAGTCCCCTTGCCTTGGCATTAGAACCCTAGTGACCTAGTGGGCTTATTGAGCCTACTTAATGTAAGGTCCATAATTCAAATCCATCAGATGCTCTGAGGGAGAAAGAGGAAACTGTCTGCTCTTACAAAAGATCGGCTTTACTATGTGCTGTGGGGTCCCTGTGAGTCAGAATCTTCAAGAATTGCTGTGGCACAATCGCTTGAAGTCTTGGCTAACAAATCTCAAAGTTGGTGGTTCAAATCGATCAGCTGCTGCTTTGGAGAAAGGGGAGGCTCTCTATCCCAGTAAAGATTCATAGTCCTGGAAATCTTTTTTTTTTTTTTTTTTGTGGGCATCACTGCCTCTGGTGGTCATCAGTGCTACCCAGTGCCGCTCCTGAGAACCGCCACTGGATTTGAACCGCCAAGCCCGCAGGCTGCAGTCCTGCACTCAACCACTTACGCCACCGGGGCTCAGCAGTTCTGGAAATCTTAAGGAGCAATTCTATAAGAGGGATACGAGTAGGAACCCACTCAACAGCAGGGGGTTTGGTTTGGGGTTTGAGTCTCATTCACCTCTTGGGGTACCCACCTGACCTGCTAGCAAAAGCTCTCCCTAGTGTGCTCTTGCTTGGGGCCTGCAGTCAGTCCCCTGGGACCAAAGTCTGCTTGACTTTCCTCACTTGTGCAAGAGGGTGGCCCCCCACATGTCTTTTCTGTTGAAATGAACTCCCTGGCTCCTCCCCTTGAGACAAAAGACCCAAGTTCATGTCCAGAGTAAGTTATGTGTAATGCATTTTTAAAGTCCATATTGCAATATTAGCCATGACTGTCTGCTGTGTAGAAAAAGGGGGAGTTGGCTTTTGAAGTTTAATCCAGCTTCTACTTAAGCTCAGTCCCTGGGCAATCCTTTTTTCTGCCGCTGAGCTCAAACAGCCGGCCCTCAGGTTTGATCTGCTGCCCCATGGAGCCCTGCCCAATGTGAATTTGAAGAGTTTCCCCCCTCCCCATCCCACCTCCCCTCGTCTCTCTCAACCAGGGCAACTTGCAAAAAAAATTTTTTTTTTAAGTGTCTGGGGCCTGCAGTGGTCTGCTCCCATGGAGATACCTGGGTCACACACAGGCCCCTCTGGCTGCTCTGGTGGGCAGGCTGGGCTGGTGTCCACCAGGCTCCCCGCCTTTGCAGAGGCAGCCCAGTTCCTTCCTTGGGGTCTCTGAGGAACCCTTCCAGCTCTCGCTGCTGGTGGAAGGTAAGCACTAGGGAGTCTGGGAGTCCTGTCTGGCATGAGGGGGCCAGAGAAAAAGGAGGGAAAAAAGGGAGGAAAATGAAAGAAGCGAGTTTGTCGGGAACTGATGCTGGCAGGGGGAAACAGGAGCCGCAGCAGGGTGGAACCTGGTGGCCTTCAAAACTTTTCTTCTCCCCTCTCGCCACATGACTCGGAGGATGCAGGCAGTAATTAAAGGCCCCCCTGGCTCCTCATTTCTGTGCCCATGTCTTTGATCTGGCTCATGTTGGGCAGCCATTTTCATTGTTCCTGCCTTTCTTTCATTCTTTTTTGATGGCAGAAATGATGATCTTTGGTTCCAGAGTCGGAGGTGGGCAAGAGAGTGTTACACGGCTTACATAATGCATCTTTCACATCTTATTTTTAAACGCAGGCATAATCAGGGGTGGGCTGAGGCCGGGCTTGATTCTAACCTGTGGGCTGGGAGAGGTGGTTGCTGGCCTGGGGTTAGGTGGGGACAGAGAGGCTGGGCAGCGGGATGAAAATTACTAGAGGACGCTTTCTTCTTGTCCACGCCTTTCTAAATATAACCTGGAGGGAATTTTTCCTAATTGTTCCCTCATGCCAAAGAATGTGCTGAGAGGGAGTAGGACCAAGAAGGCTCAGCCGGCATCACCGGGCTCTCCTGGGCACTGAGGGAGGCATGCTCACTGTTTATTAGTAGCTGTTAATAACGTGTAAGGGACAAGCCTCAGGAGGTGAATGAACTGGTAACTTAGGTAGGAGCAGAGAGGAAATAAGGCTTAGCCAGACCAGAAACATGCAGGTGACTCTAACTGGCCCGCTGGTATAGTTTTTCCAGCGCTTCAACCTCATCTCAGAGTTTTCACTAGCGTGCCTTGTCACAGCAAACGCAGAGTGATATGGTCAGAATGCTCAAAAACCTGTAGTCTGCACCTAGGGTGGGGTGTGATTGACAACATTGACAATGACAATGATGGGCCGGCAGATGAGGGCTAGGTATGGCATTGGGAATCAAGAACTGGACCCTGTGATGGGCTGCACCTGCCCCTTCCATGACTCTGGACCAGGGGTCCTCAAACTGTGGCCCGTGGGCCACATGCGGCCTGCCGACGACATTTATCCGGCCGTTGGGTGTTCTTGCTGCCGCTGCCTGTCCTGCTTGGCAGCCGACTCATCCCAGGCCCGCAGTGAATTTGTTCATAGTTTTTTTTTTTTTAATAGTCCGGCCCTCCAATGGTCTAAGAGACAGTGAACTGGCCCCCTGTTTAAAAAGTTTGAGGAACTGATTGGCTTATCAGAAGCCAGACCTTGTGCTTCCTTAGGTTCTTGGTGATCAAGAAACCTAAAATCTATTGCCAATAATGCTGATCTCAACTCATAGTGACCGTAGAAACCAGTAGACTGGCCTCTGTGGTTCCCAAGGCTAAGATGAAGCTGCGTGTATCATAATAGGTGTAGAACTATCCAGAATAAAGGGTGGGAATTTTCTCTGAAGAGTCCACAGGAGAAACAAGGGGAGGATGCAGGGTTTAGAGAGAAGGTTCAGAAGCTACAAGTCAGGACAGTGGTTGGTTGGAGACAGTGCCAGGGACTGATATGAGTGCCGGGGTGGGTTGTGTGGTCTGTCCAAGAACAGTAGGCGCCATTGGGGATCTTGACATCTTCAGATGTCCTTCTTGTTGAAGAGCGCCTCCTGGGGTCAGTTCCAGAAGCTTAGAGGACAGTGTAGGTAGTAGCGAGAGAATAAGAGTGTGTTTGAAAACTGCTGTAAATGACAAAGGCAGCGGTGGTTCGATGGTAGAATTTTTGACTTCCATGTGGGAAAGCAAATGAAATTTTGGCTAGTGCACTTCATGCATAGCCACCAGTCATCTGTCATTGGAGACTTGTATTCTTGCTATGATGCCAAGCAGCTTTCAAAGGAGCTCTTCCAGACAAAGATGGACTCAGGAGAAAGTTCTAGTGATCTGCTTATGCAAATCAGCCCAGGAGCTACAGCATTCTGAATAGCAATTGATGGTGCAGGGCCAGGCAGTATTTTGTTTGTTGCACATGGATCACCAGGTTTGGAGTCTGCCTTGACAGTAGTAAACAGCCACAAAGTCACTTTCATCAAGTTGATCCAGACTCATGGAGGACAGATTAGAACCATTACGGTTTTCAAGGCATCGATGTTTACTGAAGCAGACTGTGATATCTTTCTCCCGTGGAGTAGCTCCGAACCAATCTTTTGCACGTAACTACTTAGCACTTAACTACTGCACCACCAGCTAAGTGTTCCTTAGCAACATAGATGGCAAAATTGATATGGCTTGGTGATGGAGTTTAGGCAAGAACGTGAAGAACAAGAATGACTCTGTTTCTGGCTTGAGTATCAGGTAGAGGGCTTTTCCTCAAGTGGGGAAGCCTAGAGGAAGAAATGGGAAAGGAGAAATGGAGTGTAATCCTTCTGTTCCCAAAGGCACTGGGCTGGGATAGGCACCTGGGGATAGAAGTTGGTGAGGACAATGGGAATAAATCCAGTTGGCCTATTGCACAGTCCCATCAGACCCTATATTGCATTGAGGCAAGTTATTCCTCCTGCTCTGCCTCCAGCTCAGCCTATGTACCCAGCAGGTGCCTGTTAAAAGACATTGAGGTAGTGTGCTCCTAACTTCTAAGACTTGCCTTTTCTCCAGCTCCATCTGTTGAGAGACATTGGCTAACTGCCTTCCAGAGGGGAACCAACTGCTGCCTTTGAGCTGTTTGTACCTAGTGAGGTCACCTGATACCCACTGACTGCTGGCCCAGATACACGTGGCCTGTCTAGTGTCCCTTGCTTTCTTGTAAATCCTCTTGGTTGGCTTAGCTGCATGCCGGTCTGACTTTGTCGGGCTGTATATCTCCACCTGCTGTCCAAGTTTCCTGCAAATCTGCTTTGCTGGTACATGCAGAGCCTGTGGCCTGCCCTCTGCACTGCCCACCTTACCACCCGTCAGAGCCCTTCATTAGCGGTCTACCACCTAGAGGTAGCAGCTCCCTCTTGTAACTGTGATGGGGTGGGGGTCCAGTAGGGATGAGGTCTAGACTGTGCTATCTCCTGAGGATACTGGACTCCCAGATAGGAGTACCATGCAGCCTGATTTCTACTCTCTTGTGAGTGCATCTACCCTGATTTGTTGTTTGAGGTTCAGGTTGTTAGTGCCCCCAGACCACTTAAGATCCCCATAAAGCCCTGCAGGCAGACACACCAACTCTCTATTTTTTGTGTAGTAACAAAGTAAGTAAGTAATATTGTTAGCCTTTTCAATAATCTTCACATGTAAAGTTTAGTAATGTTTATTATGTGTTCAATTGTTACCCTTATTCTTTTCCAAACTTTCACGTCATCTTTAACTGAAACCCATCGTTCCCTAAGTGAGGTCCCTTTCTCTTCCTTCCCACTGGCCCTTGGTAATCACGAATGGACTTTGGTCTGTATATACTTACTGATTCTTGTTATTTCCTATAAAAGGTTACACAATAATATATCTTCTATTGTATACATAGTATAATACAGCCTTTTGTGACTGTGTTTTTACTCAGCATGATTTTTGTCAAGAGTCATCTATGTTTGTGGCTTCCTAAGGTTAGCACTCCTTTTCCTCACCCCACCCTCTAGTATCGCCCACCGCTAATTAATGTGTTTCTTTGGTGTGAAGCTCTGGCACCAGAGCTGCCCCTGCATTGTAGCTTGCTTAACGGAGCACTTCTCCCTTCCCCACCCCCAAAGGTTTTGGATTCTAGGGTGTCAGCCAAGTTCTTCTGTAAAGAGATGAATACGATGCTAATACAATTTAATGAGAACAACGATTTTTTAAAAAGAGTCATCTATGTTGTAGCATGTTTCAAGAATTCATGTATCAAGGATATCAATAATGGTTAGACAGCACAAAGAATATAATCAATGGCACTAAATTATACATGTAGAAGTTGTTGAATTAGAGAATGTTTTGTTGGTATGTTTTTGCCAAAATTGAAAACAAAAAGTAAAGCCATATGAATCACATGTGGGATTTATGTGGAAAAAGTATGGGGGGAAAGAAAATGAGTATGGAGAAAAAGAAATGTTCTAAAAATGATTGTGGTAAGCATTGTACATCTGTTTTTGATATGGCTGACCTATGGAATTGTTTGATAGGTGGATGAAGTGTCAACAAAACGTTTATGGAAAAAAATAATAAACACCTAAACAAACAAAAACAATTAATTTAGCTTCACGGTCAGATAATATCCTATAGCAACTATATGCCACAGTTTTTTGTGTTTTTTTTTACCCATCAATGTGTTGATGGACATATAGGTTGTTTTCCATGTTTTGGCTGTTGGGACTTCTCTATCCCTGTGTTCTTCATCGTGTCATAGACTCATGCTTTCCAAAAGAGCAGCGGCCAGAACTAGGCACATAGAGTAAGCAGGGATTATTTCTAGCTTATGGCCTGGGATCTTCGTCCCTCCAGTCATGTCTCTCACCAGCCAGGCTTTTAGGTTCATTAAAGAAAGCCACGAGCTTCCTCATGATAATCTATAAATTTCCTTTATATTTTCCCAAGGGCAGTATGCTAATCTAACAATCCCTGATACCTATTGTGCTATTACAGTTTTATAATCTGACAGTTCAATAAATTAACTAAAAGCAGCATAGTTGGTTGAACTTTGAGAAAAAAGATCCTCCTTATCTAAATACTTTGTTTTAGTGTTTACAGCTTTTCCCTCGATTGTCACCTGCACACATACTGATTTAGGGGACTACAGAGAGTGTTTAATGTATCCTAGTTCCACAGTGTGGACTTCTGGCCTGGCCTTTTTCTATGAGCAATGCTCCTCATAGCTGCTTCTGGTGATGGGATAAGGATTAAACAGGAGGTAGGGAAATCGGTAGCCATCACTTCCCTGTGGCATTACCTAAGGACTCCCTCTTCCTCCCAAGTAAACTCCTCTCAAGGTGCCTAGCACAGAGCAGAGGGTCTCTGAATGGGGAGTGGAGAGAACCAAGTCCTCATCAAGCTCTGGGTCACCACTAAGGGGCCATCAGTAAGGGGTCCAGCACCTCCTGATATTGAGTCTTTTGTTTATCAGATGAGGGTCTCATCTGTCTGACATTTCAGGATTTAGGATTCCAAAAAGGAGAATCTTCACACATAGAATTTAGTGACATTAGGTAATGTTTATTATGTATTCAAATGCTACCCTTATCAATTTCCAAACTTTCACATCATCTTTAACTGAAAGATTATATGAAGATTGTACCCAACAGGGATTTCCTGCTTCTTTGGTCGCCTGCATGAGATGATAAGCCACATGAGGACCACTTTGATCTCACCCACCACAAAGTCAGTACTTGATACACAAGAAAGCTTGAAGGTGTGTTGAATCAAAGATCAGATAGCAGATACCAGCCAATGTCCCTTCTAACACCTGCCCCTAGATAATTGGCATAGAGAACCAGAAGAGTCTCCCTCTTTGTAAAGAATCACTTAGTTATCAGGTTGGAAAGTGAGGGACTCAGAACGGGGTCTCCGAGATACCCACTCTGCTGAGTTACTGACATCACCTGCCCACACGGTACAGAGGTTGGTATCCACTCGTGATAAGGATTGTCATTAAGACTCAGTAATGGTTGTTTATAGAGAGCTTGGGGCCACAGTGTTTGGTGGCAGAATTCTGGCTTTCCATGTAGGAGAGCAGGGGTTGAGTCTGATCAATGCATCTCATGGACAGCTTCTACCTGTTTGTAGAAAGTAGGTTCCACAGTTTCAAGGATCGAACAGTGTGCATGTGCAGGGTTGGAAAGCTCAGTGCTAGTGATCCGGCAGTCTTTAGGACCTCACAAACACCCTCAGGAATGGCGGTGTACGCCATTGTGTTTGCCAGGCATAGGCTTCCCCTGGAAGCCTACTAGGCTGGGAACCAAGACTCTGAAGCGCTGCTATGTGTGAACAGACTATCACGTTGAAGGGCTCACACACTCACCGCCTTGCACAGCCTGTCATGTAAACCAGCCCTCACTTCAAATGCCAGCATTGCCCTTGTTTTGGGGTTGCCCTTTTTATTTCACATTGGCCCCATTGGCTCTGTGATGTCTGTGTTAAGCTGTGTTAAGCTCTCACTTACCGAATCTTCCTTGCTGAGTGGGGTAGAAAGCTGCCCAAGTTTAATTAGCCGTTTAAACTTGAGAATGGCTTAGTCTGAAGGCTGAACCCCTCCTCACCCCCCCCCCCCCCCCCCCCCCCCCCCCCGAACTAGAGCCAGGCATGCGCAGAAGTCTTGCTCAGGATTGAAGAAGCCTTTGGAATGCAGTCATTTCCTCCCCCTCCCCCCAAACCCATCCTTGGCCCCTCTACTCAATTCTTACTGGAATTTACACCCTCTGTGGTTTTCCATGTGTACTCACCAGAGGCCAGAGCCCCTGCCCTCCATGTCCTGGTGAACCTTTTGGTCTCCAGCTGCGACGTGAACATCTCTTAGAAAATTCTCGCTCCACACTTCTCTCCACTAGGCTAGCTTAAAGGTTGTGTTTGTGTGAGTGACTGTTGATGCCTGCCCTCTGTCCTACCACATTTATGGCAGCCCCGACTTATTTCAGGGCACAGGCATGGCCTACATGCTTAGGAGCCCCCTGAGCCCTGATTTGAATATGTTCCCAGAAACCAACTCTGCTCAGTTTCCTGATCCCATGTTAACCGAGTCCTCTTCATGGCGTTCTTCAGGCTGTCTTCTTTATTTCAAATGACTGGCAGCCGAGGTCGGCCTCCACCGCAAAGTGCATATTCTGACGGATGCCTGAGAAAGCTGACCATGGAGCTGCAAGTGTGCTTTTAGAGACCGTTTCCTCTGGCAGCCGTGACCAAGGTCAGACTGCTGCTCTCCTCACCTGTGTGCCAGACCCTCTGCTGCCACAGTGCCCTCCCCACTGCAGGGAGGTGTCCTCTCACCTGTTTGTTGTGTGTCAGACTGAAATGTGTAGGGGAAGACAAGGCTATGGGGATCCTGTGCACTTGGAAATTCCAATACATAAGGTGAAGCCCAAAATTCTGTGTTGTTAACATACTTCAGATTTTGAGGCATGAAAATGCAGGTAATTGCAAAGCTGGCCAGTTTGTCGTAGTTTTTTTTTTCTAAATATCTCATCTATTATCCTTTTTTAAATAGCCAAACGAGGAGCATTTATTTGGAGAGATAATGGGAAGTTGCTCAAATGCTCAACTTAAATCAGAAACACCCTCTTTACTGCCCGGAAGATAATGAGGGAGTACCTGCATCAAAGCGGATTTTTTTTCAAAGCTATGTATTTAAATTTTTTTCACAAAACAACCTAATGACCTCCAAAATACTCTCCATTACACTTACACATTTGTCAAATCTGCAATTCCATTCTTGGAAGCATTTTTCAAACTCATCTGTTTCGATGACTGATAGCACCTCCCTTTTTTTTTTTTCCACTTCTTCTGCTTCATCAACTTGCTGTTCTTTTATCCTCCTCTTCATTCAAGGAAACAAAAAGAAGATGCAGAGTGAGATCAGGTGAGTCAGACATATGGGGCAGGAGAGACATGCTATACTTTTTGCCAAAAATTGGCACACTTAGATGACTGTGAGCAGGTGCATTGTCATAGTGGCAAAACCAGTCCTCTGTCTGCCACACAGCAGGCCTTTTTGTGGCAAACTGTTACACAATGTTTTCAGAACCTCTAAATAAAAAGCTTGAAGAGCAGTCTGACTTAGTGGAACAAACTCCAATGTATTACGTATGACTAGACATTTCACCTGTTTGGGAAGTTGGCGACTGTCCAAAACTAGCTTTGTGATCATTCAACATTTCACCTTTTTTGAAATGAGAAAACCATTCATACACTTGAGCTTTTCCCATAGTGCTGTCCTTATAAGCTGTGTTCAGCATTACAACAATTTCTGTGACCATTTTCCCAGCAGGAAACAAAATTTCACAGCTGCATGCTTTTCTCTTAAATCGGCCATTACAAAAAATGAGACTTGAGCTGCTTTTATGAAAAATTCCACCATGGCGAGGGAGAACCTTCTCAGGTGATGCCACTAGGTGCACCAACACAGAGCAAGTTGCTTGATCCTTGCCTAGTGGGGAAACTATAGTGTGAAAGTTCCACTCCTCCCAGTACAGTTTCCAGGTTTTGGAGGGTACTTCTTTTGCGTGCGCACGTATGTAATTGGGTACATATGTATATATTTGAATTTTTCCCATAGCTCTGTCCTTGTAAGCTGTGTTCAATAAATATATCTTTCTATATATTCCATTTGTATCAACAAAAAAGTCAAGCAAGGACTGAAGTTCTGGGGGAAGCCCCTTGTGTTAATTTGGGTAGACTAGAGAAACAAGTTCATAAATACGCATATGGATATAAGGAAAAGGTTATATACAAGAGGAATGAAACATTAAGAAAGCATCCCACCCCAGTCCAGTCCAAGATCGTAAGTCCGATATTAGCCCATATGTCCAATACCAGTCTATAAAGTCTTCTTCCGACTCACGAAGCACGTGCAGTGACATGAGGTTAATCACAGGCTAGTGGGTGCAGAGTCTTGTGTATCCAGCAGCAGTAGAAGCATCCCGACGCTGGCAGGGGTCTCCACATGGCTCCTCATTTCCAGGGCTCAGGGTCCATCAGCAGTATCCATTGGCAGTAGAAGCATCTCAGCTGTGGCTTCTCTGGCTCCAAAAGTCTGGTTCCATCAGGGCAAACCCATGTGGCTTCTCCTTCAGCTCCTCCAGGTTCCAGGACTCAGGATCTATCAATCAGCATGCTACTATCTTGTCTTATCGGTAGACCTACTCCAAGAGACTGAATCAAGTCTCTTTCCTCCAACTGGGAAATATCCCGAGACTTCCCAGAATTCTCAGGAGAAAGCCATGCCCACACAGAGGCCTCATAGGCTCTCTCCAGATTGACAGGCTAGCCTCACCCCACACTCTTGGTCAAATTGGCACCAGAGTATGTGACTGTCATATCCCTCAAGCAACTTCATCGGTCACTTGGTGCAAGGACAGTATTACCATTGTCACAAGAGAATGTTTTTTTCATTAGTAGCCCTGGCAAGGCTCAAAGTCCTTCAGTATCTGGCATTTGTTTGCCTGCAAATGCCCTTGCTCCTCCTGATGCTGCCCCACCTCTCCATGGATCTCTCCATGCTCGATTTCGTGTCATGCCAGTGCTCACACCGGGAGTTGTTCTCCAGGGATCATTTCTACAAAAGAGTAAACCCTGTGTGTACTCACCGGCAGCACACCAGCCATGATAAAGGAGGTGTGCAGGGCAGGTAGGGTATATCGCACTGGCCAAGTCTCTGCTGTATCTCTTATTAGTTCTCTGTAGAGAGTTTCACCAGCACCATCATATAACTTTGTGATGTGGGTTAAAGTTATCAGTATGAGGAATCTTTAATCTCCACAAAAAAATTCCCTGTCTGATTATACCCAGTAATGAGTATTAAGTTTTCAAGAACATAATTGCTCATGGTTTTCACTATCACCCTGGTCTTGGTGGACCTGTACTTGCTGGGGCAGGGTATGATTGCTCTTATATCGGCTCTTTTATTAGCTAGATCCGTGGTTCTCAACCTTCCTAATACCATGACCCTTTAATCCAGTTCCTAGCGTTGTGGTGACCCCCAACCATAAAATTACTTTCCTTGCTACTTCATAGCTAATTTTGCTACTGTTATGAATCATAATGTAAATAGCTGATAAGCAGGATGCACTAGAGGACCCCTGTGAAAGGGTCATTTGACCCCCAGGTTGAGAACTGCTGAGCTAGTGCCACCTGCCTTTGTGAAGACCATATTCGACCTCGGCTCAGAAGATTAGGAACTCAGGGACTTCTTCTTTTCCGGAGACCTGGTCCCTTTAAAGACGATCACTATCCATCTCTTAGGCCAGCAGAATCACACCCTGTCTTCTCAGCTTCTGGTTCTTATGGATGGCCAACTCCGGGAAGTGAATGTTTATTCTCATGCCTAGTGGTACATGTGTACACACTTGTGCCTGTGTCAGTAGCCCAGTCAATAACTGTCTTAGTCTGGGTAGACTACAGGAACAAATTTATAGACACAGATATGGATATAAGGAAAAGGTTTATATATAAAAGAAATAGGATATTAAGAAAGCATCCCGAGCTAAGCCTCGTGGAGTAAGTGGTTGAGCGAGGGACTGTGGCCCGCGGGTGTGGCGGTTCAAATCCAGCGGCAGCTCTCAGGAGCAGCTCTGGGTAGCTCCCATTACCACCAGAGGGCAGTGATGCCCACCCCCCAAAAAGAAAGCATCCTAATCCAGTCCAGTACAAAGTCATAAGTCCGATATTAACCCATATGCCCAATATCAGTCTGTAAAGTCTCCTTTAGACTCATGAAGTCACAGGTCAGTGGGTGCAGTGTTCTGGTGCTGGCAGGGCTCCCCTCATGGCTCCTTGCTTCCAGGGCTCAGGGTCCATCAACAGCATTCAGTGGTGGTCGAAGCAACTCATCGCTGGCAGGGGTCCCCACGTGGCCTCTCCAGCTTCAGAGGTCTGGCTCCATCAGGGCAAAGCCATGTGGCTTCTCCAGCTCCTCATATTGTCTTGTCCGTGATTCGTCATCTCTGAGACTAACTCCCAACAACTGGGGAGATAGCTTCTCATCTTCACGAGGGAATTCTTGCCAGATTTCCCAGATGTATCAGAAAAAAGCCATGCCCACACAGAGGCCTCAATGGCTATCTCCAGATTAACAGACTAGACTCCACCCCTACATCTAAATCATGAAATTAACACAAGTACATGACTGCCACAACAACACTCCCTCAAGAAGATGGGATAGCAGGAGGCTGTTACTGTGGAATTCTCAGGACCCCTGCATTTCCTATAGGGAGTCCAGTGTGTGCTGTCGATCCAGTGATCATACAAAATTGGGCTTATGGGTCAGAGGTGGTTTGTACTTGTTTACTGCTTTACTCATTGAATGATTCATTCCTTCATCTTGCAAGTATTCATTACTATCTATGACTAATGATGCATGTTATGAACTGGAGCACCAAAGTTGCTGAAGAAGACTTCCTGGAAGAAGGAGGACTCAATTGTGTGTGGATGCACATGTGTGCACTTGCCCACACATAGGACATGTTTGTATGCATGAATATACATGTATGTGTGCATGCATGTATCTTGTAGGTGCATGCCTGTAGGTAGGCATATGTATGCTTCTGTGTGCATATATATGTTTGTGTTTGAGTATCCATGTAGGATGATGTGTTCAAAATCTTGGTACCAATTATAACAACTTTGGAAGCTGCTGTGGTTTATATCAATTCCAGCTTGGGTAAGAGGAGCTGCTGCTTGGTAGAGCAGATTTTGTAGCTTGGCTTTATGTGTATGTGAGCACTTGGGTGTGTTTTAATTAACTAGAACATTTGCTTGGAAATGAGCAACAGCAGCAGCAGGTGCAAAGGCAGCTGGAGAGGGGGGTGGGGTGGTGGAGACCATAGCACTCAGCTTCCTGAGCTCCAGTATGCCCAGTCCTCGATGATTATACCTTTGTGGTGAGTAGGAGACCAGCAGGCTGCCCCCAGTGCTGGTTGTTGCTGGGGATTTGGACAGTGGCCTGATTCTCTGGAATTCTCAGAGTTCTTTCGACATAGTCAAGAATGGCCAGATTCATGGTGCAAGGGTAATATGGGTGGGGAAATGCAACCCCTAA
The DNA here is from genome assembly GCA_004026705.1 of Nesogale talazaci. Taxonomy (NCBI): domain Eukaryota; kingdom Metazoa; phylum Chordata; class Mammalia; order Afrosoricida; family Tenrecidae; genus Nesogale; species Nesogale talazaci. The sequence goes on along the minus strand of PVJH01020324.1, from coordinate 4,065 downwards.
AACATATCCACAGTGAATTTTGAATGGCTACTTCTGGGGTCAGTGCTAATCATCTTGAGGAGTAACTGCTTGGTTGCTTCTCATCATCCTTCTTTCCTTGGGGCCAGACTTTGATCAATTTAAGAAATCAGATGGTTTGGGAGGTTTTGAATGTGGTCCTATCTCTGACAGCTGAAATGACTTTGAAAGTCTGGATATTCCACTTTAGCTGTAGGAAATGCTAGCTAATCTTGAGTGGTGCATCCTAGTACATGGGTTCCCCACCCCTGATCATGGGCCTGTGGAAGACTTTCCTAGCTGACCACACATGCTGGCTGTCATTGTTACATAGGATAATATGGTCCTTGCTTTCTCTTTAAAGTGTAAACTTTAAAGAGAGATCCAGAAAGGGGGTGGAATTTGCTGAGTGTCACACTGCAAGTTGGTTGGTAGAGTTGCCTCCTCAAAAGCAGCCAAGGTATGATTGATGAGCCTCTGGAAAGAAGGAATGGCTGTAGAAAGTCTGGATCATCAATCCAACATGGGAACCCTAACCTGCCTGCTCCCTTCCCATACCAGTTGCTTATTTTCCTCAGACCAGTTTATTCTCATTGTCTCATTGGAGTTCAGCTAGTGCTGGGGCATGAGTCTTTGTAGAACTAGCTGTCCTTTCTTTATCCTAGCCCAGCCTCTGTCATATCTTTGGAGCCTTTGTACATGTTGTTTTCATGAATGAATCAACAGATTATAAAACTAAGGCTCAGAAAGGATAAGTGATATGATGGTGTACCCCCCCCACAACCCCCCCCCCCAGAAGTTTCTTAGTCCACATTTATTATTTAATTTTTTTTAACAAAACCGTATTTCCTTCAAAGTACTTTCATTACACTTTAGCACATTTGTCAAATCTGTAATTCCATTCTTGGAAGCATTTTTAAAATTCATCTATTTGGATACCTGACAGCAGCTCTCTTATTCTTTTCTTCACCTCCTCTATGTTGCCAAATCGCCATCCTTTCATACCCCTCTTCATTCAAGGAAACAAAAGAAGTTGCATGGAATGAGGTTAGGTGTGTAGGGTAAGGGAGGCATGTTTTTTTTTTTTCAAGCCAAAAACTGGTGCACTGAGATGGTTGTGTAAACAGGTGCATTGTTGTGGTGGCAAACCAGTTCCCTGTTTGCCACAAATTGGGGCTTTTTTTGTGGCACACTGTTATGCAATCTTTTCACTACCTCTAAATAGAAAGCTTGAAGAATAATCTTACCTGATGGAATGAACTTCAAATACAGTAGGAGTGGACATTTTTGCCCGTTTTGAGAAGTTGATGAATGTCCACAACTAACTTGGTCATCAGTTGGCATTTCATCTTTTTTGAAATGAGAAAACCAGCACTGTTCTTGTAAGCTGTGTGCAACATCACAACCGTTTCTGTGGCCTTTTTTCCAAGCAGGAAAGAAAGTTTTATAGCTGCTATATGCTGTTTTCTTAAATCTGCCATCACAAGAAACAAGGTTTGAGGGAAACTGCTGTGAGAAAAAATTCACTGTGACCAGAGAACATTCCCAGGTGATGCCACTGGGTGCATTAACTCAGAGCAAGTTGTTGATTCTTGCCTACTAGGAAAAATGTGTACTATGAAAGCTCCACCCAGCAGAGGTGTTTTTCCATTTATTTTTGGGTAGGCCCTTGTATCCCTGGGGCTGCAGTTAGTACAATAGTTGGAAAATTTGACCTTATTTCTAATGTTCTCTTCACAACCTTTGCAATGCTATTGTCTTGAAATGGATTACATCATTTTAGGGGCAAATGACAATGCAGGTGCTCATTCCTCAGCCACAACCTTGATTGAGTTTTACAGTTGTCTTTCAATCATTCTACTCATCTGGGTGATGGGAGGATTGGTTTTCCTAGTCCTCCTCAGTGTGATATAATCTTTCTTTTTCATCATGAAAGATAGAGGAAAGGGGTAAAAATGTGTGGGAGGATAAGGTGCTCAGACTGTATCCTATCAACTTTCCTTTTTTTTTTTTTAGGCATCACTGCCCTCAGGTGGTGGGAGTAGGAGGCCCAGCCTTTGCTCCTGGGAGCCGGAATTGAACCTCCATCCCAGTGGGCCGCAGTCCCACGCACAACCACTATGCCACCAGGGCTCAGCCCCCTATCAATTTTCTAAGACAAATTGTATACCAGCTATTAGGGAAAGCAACACAAAGCCAGATTTTTCAGAGATACCTTCCTTTCTTCCAATTAGGCTATTGTGAGACTTGGAATATCATTCACTCCTTCTACTTCTCTCCACTCTTTACTACATCTAGTGTGGATCATTATAGTAGTTTTCCCACTGGATCTTTGTTTCTCTTTGTCTCAGTCCACCTCAAATATGCCTGCCTAAAAACTTCCACTAGGAGCTCTGGTTGAGTAGTGGTTACACAGTGGGTTGTGATCTTCAAGGTCAGAAGTTCAAAGCCACCAGCCACTCAGAGGACGGAAGTTGAGGCTCTCTGGTCTTGTAAAGAGTTATACTCTTGGAAAGTCACAGGGGCAGTTCTACCTTGCTCTGTCACTTTGCTGTGAGTTAGCATTCGCTGAAGGACAGTAAGTTCATTTCTTTTCATTATTTCCCCTAAAATAAAACTTTGTTCGTATCTACTTCCTGTCTAGTGGCCAAGGGGTGGGCATTGGAGTCACACTACATGGGTTTAGATGTAGACTGTGCAACATCCTGTCTTTGTGATTCTAGTAGAAGCTGGCTTTGTGTTTTCAGTCGAGCCTCACATTCCTTTCTTGCACTGTGGTCAACCTACCATCTACATGTGGCCAGAATGTTAGAGAGAGACATTTGCTGCTCACCATAGAACATTTCCTGTATTCTGCACATACAGTTGAAAGTGCTGTTGGAGTACTGAGATACGTGTGATAGGAGAAGCCGACGGAAGGATAAACTGATGGAAGAAACAACAAATTGTCACTGCACACTCTTTTTTTTAGCACATACTCATGGAGGGAAAGAGCAGTGAAATACAGATACTGTTTCTGTATTTTGTCTGACCAAGTTCTGCCTCTGTGTCTTTGCTGACCAAGAGCACCAGCCAAACCACTTGCTGTTGAGTCAGTTTGGACTCATGGTGACCCACATGTGTCAGAGTAGAACTATGAGAATATGCATAGTAGTTTTCAGTGGCTTTGTAAACAGTCAAGTTAATATTGACTCATAAGAACTCTGTAGGACAGAGGGTTTACTAGGCTGCAATCTTTATAGACCAGTAGTCATCTGACAGTTTGTCATACTATGGTTGCTTGTGTATTGCTGTGATGCTAAGAATTGTGGGATAAATAATCCAAATGCCAGCAGGCTCATCTGTGGTAGACTAATATCAACAGAGCTTTCAGACAAAGAAGAAGGAACTCACAATTTACTTATGAAAAAAATTAACCAGCGAAAACTTTATGAATACCTATGGGACAAAGATATGGTATTAAAAATCCAAAACAGAAAATGGCCAGCATTTCTCAATCTAAGTCTCACATTGCAATATTGAAGAATTCTGTGGACAAAATGTTGATTAGTGCAGGACACATCAAAAGAAGATAGGAAGAATACACAGTTACTGTGCCAAAAAGAAATGGTCAACTTTTAACCATTTCGGGAGGTAACTTATAATCAAGAACCAATGGAAAAATATGTCCAAGTCATTTTGGAGAGAAATAGACTCCACGAATTGACAGAAAATCAATAGAAATGTTTCCACAAATGTATGTAGGGCAGGAGATATTCCTCTAGGGAAATAAACTTAGACTATAGCTACCTATTCAACCAGTAGAAGAAATTCCATGTCAATTTCAAAGAAAAGAGATACAACAGAATGTGTAAATTTTTTTTTTTCCATTTTTTATTGGGGGCTCTTACAGCTACTACAACATTCAGTACATCATTTGTATCAAGCACATTTGCACACATATTTCCACATATATTTCCCAATATTTTCCACCTGAGCCCTTGATACAAGCCCCTTTTAAAAAAAACCCTCCCCTTTCCCTCCCCCCACTTTTTAAAAAAATTGATCATTTTTTGGGGGGGGCCCTAC
>PVJH01020323.1:0-40912 GCA_004026705.1 Nesogale talazaci | reverse complement strand
AACTCTAATCTCACCTCAGCATGCAAGCCATGCTGCTCATCTCCGCTGGTGCTCTCACCGCAGTCGCCAGGCTCTGCCTGTGCTGTCTTGGGCTGAGGTGCGGCGTTCATCAACTCTGGTCCATCCTGACTGAGCCTTTTTGAATCTCCTGCTCCCAGTTGGGCCAGCCACTCAGACTGCTTGTCACCCAAGACCAAGAGGCCTCTCTGCTTCGGACGTGGTCCCCCAGGTCCAACCCTCTTACCAAAATCACGCTCAGAGTTAGCCCCAATCTAACTGCTCTCTGGGCGCAATTTTATATAATTATATATATATATATATATATATATATATATATATATATATATATATATATATATATAAATATATCGTGGAATTTGTTTCCATGTTTTATGGAATTTTTTCCCTTGTAACTGATAGGTAGGATTCCAGATTTCTACTGGGAGACCTCTTTTGTCTTTTTTTTGGGGGGGGGGGGTTCATCACTTCCTCTGGTGGTAGTGGGCGCTACCCAGTGCCGCTTCTGAGAGCCACCGCTGGATTTGAACCCCCAAGCCTGCAGGCTGCCGTCCCGCACTCAACCACTTAAGCCACCGGGGCTCAGCCCCGACCTCTTTTGTCTTTATTTTACATTTTACTGCTCCTAACCTATAGGTGCTTTTTGACGAGGCTTTGTGTGGTCAGTCCCTTCTCCACCCTGCTACCCAAGGACAGATTGATGATCAGATGTGGTCTGGCACCTGGGCCATACAATTGAATGCTCATCCCACACTCCTGGTATGGATACCCAATTTCCAAATGGCAACCTGGACTGGGTATTAACGTTCATTTGTCCTGAAGTCATATTTTCACCAAGATCTGTCTCCCACACATCCAGTCATCCATCCACTCATAGTTCATTCACTTACTCATTATCATGTAGCATTTGGGGGGTGGATTGTTCTGTGCTAGTGCAGAGTATACGACAGTTTCTAAGACACACATGATCTCTGCTGTAGCAAGAAAAACAGTTTAAATAAGCGATTATAATAGCATGTTATAAATAGCTCTCTTACATAACTACTGGAGTAGTTAGGTCTAGTGCCAAATCTTCACACATTGTTTTTGCCCCCTTTCTCAGGGAACAAAACTATATTCTCTCTTCTTGGTATACAACATTTTATTTGAGCAATTTGTAAGCATCATCACATTTAAAGTTGTATTCTCTTGAGGACAAACAGATAAATATTTTCAGTTTGATATTTTCAGTTCTCTTATTGAGGCATTTAGGGGAAAGAAAATGATCATTTCAATTCATGAAAACATGTGTTAATATTATATGCCTGCCTTTATTATATCCCTTTAGATTTGCATGGGGCTTTCCAGGACAGACATTATTTTACTTACAGATCATATTCAATCTTCAGAGCATCCCTGTGAGCTATAAGCAGATAAGGAATTATTTTCTCCCTCATTTCATAAAAACAAAATAAATAAGTAGCTAAGGTTTATGGAAGCTAAAAGAGCCCCAGTTAAGCTTAGAGATGAACTCAAAAACAAGATTTAGTATTTTTAGTATATAATTCTCTGCCATTAATATTCAGTAAAATGTATAGTTTCTAAAATATTAGGAATATTTGCTACCATTTAGTCGATGATGCCTCAGAGAGACCCCCTGGGGTGTTCTTAGACTGTAGCTGGCTTCAAACTTCTGACCGTGAGGATTGCAGTCCAACATGCTCTAAAATATTAGTAATAGCAGCAATTCCTAATAGTAATATCAAATATCAAGTTTTTGAAGAGGTTAATGCTAACTGAATAGCATCGTACCTGCCCCCTGTTCTTGAGAAATGACAAAAGATGATGACCAGTAGTCTAAGCTATTGGGATCTGCAGACTGTCTCCTATCTGGAGGACGGATGTAGGGAGGAGTGGGCAGGGGGAGATGTCAGGCAGTGTAAGATATGACCAAATAATAATGACTGCAGAGTAATGAGGATGGGAGGGGGAGAGGGATAAGATGGGAGAGGGGAGGAAGTGGGGGGGCTCCTATCAAGGGCCCAAGGGGAAAGGCAGATGTTGGGAGAACGTTGACGAGGCCAGGCAAGTGGGGGTGGTTGGCACAGTATATGTAACTATGTATTGCACTATGTCTGATGAAAAGCTATGTAAGAGCCTCCCCCAAAATGATTAAATAAAAAAAAATAAAGTGTCCTTTTGTCTCTCATAAAATGCTTACTCCTTCAATCTATAAACCCAAGTAGGGAGATGGAAAGATGAAAATCAGTGTGTCTTATCTTTGAAAGATGTGAGATTGTTATCAAACCTTCACAAAAACACCTAGTGGACCTTTAAACATTCTTCCCCCCAAGACCCCTGGGGGACAACAATTCATGACTAAAGCACTCAAGGCATTTTCCTTCCTATGGTCCCTCATAGGAGAATCCTTTCATCAGCTGTTGTCACATTTAATTAGATTCATCAGAATGTGCTGTTCTATGGTGCTTGTTTCCTCTCTCTTCTGCTTCCTTCCTCAGCGTGACTTTCATTTCTCCAAAGAGTCTGTCCTTGAACCTGAGGGACGAGAGTTTCCTAGGAGGAGCTGCCTTATTCCTCTTCCCCAGGGGAGGTGGACTTTTAAGAGGTCAAGTTACTAGGCAAAAATCAGAGGTGCCCCACCCTGCCACTCCAGCAACTCCACTTTTCCAGTAACCTTACTCCTGAATCGACGCAAAAAAAACCCTGGCACTGCATGATTTTAAAAAAAAAGGTCAAAAGTGGGAAATGCCCATTGTCCTGTTGATTCTTCACCCAAGGTCGGGTAAAGGGAACTATGGACACACATCCTGTGACTTGCAAGCTTTTTGTCTCCAGCTAATTCCCTGCCATGTGACTCCATGGGATAATTTCCCTTGGTGGGTGCCGCTGTCGGAGCTTTAACTTTTACACATCCCTCCTCTGAGGCTTTTCCGCAGAGGGGCATCGTCAGTAGACACGAAGGGGGTGGGGCGGGGCTGAGTGCCGTGATGATACTGCATTGGGAGGGAGGGGAAATGTGTAACATTGCTCAGAATGCCAGCTCTTTGGAAAAAAAATTCTCCTCAAAGGCTTCATTGAAGGGCGACCACACAAATGATGGCAAAGTCTGGCATTAGTTCAGTTTTCAAGTGTTCCCTTCTTTCAAGAATCCACACCATGTGTGAATTAGAGTACAGTTTATATCACAGTCCCCATCGAATAGCTATAGAAAACCAACCTCTCTCAAGATAACTATACACCATGACTGCTCTCTTCCTTCCAGAAGAGAAAAATAAATACCGGTTTAAGAATTAGGATTAATTCAATGAAATGAAAATTTCTAGTTAAATTTGCAGACTCATTTCCTTTGTTTTCTAAAAAATAATGCAGCAGGGCTAGGAAGACCCAAGCCCCTGAGTGAGGATGATGTTCTTAATCAAGACTGGTAATTCTTAGGAACATTGAAAACTTGACTGTTTTCAGCCATGATATCAATTGCTTCATAAAATCCCTCCTTTTTTTTTTTTGAGGTGGGGGGACATCACTCCCGTGGTGGGAGTGGGAGGCCCAGCCTTGGTCCTGGAGAGCTGCTGCTGGATTTGAACCTCCAAGCCAGTGGGCCACAGTACCGCACACAACCACTACGCCACCAGGGTTCAGCACCAAATCTTTCCTTCTTGAGAGAAGGTTTATAGCTTTTCGCTCAACAAGGTTGCACACATTTTGCTTCCTGTCACTGATGGAAGGCCCCAAATGCGCCATTCCTGTGCCCACGTTGGTTCTCCCTGCAGCTCCCTTTTTATGCGAACCCTGCTGAAGGGCTGTCCTCTGGCTTCTGGCGGTGGGTGATTCTGAGGACTGCACCCCTTGCTCCTGCTGTTACTCACACCGTTGGTCTTTCTCTTGTGTCAACACTGAGACCGGGGATGAGGAGAATGATAATCAGGGGCCACAGACTCAGGGTCTCATTAATAGAGATTGGACCAATAAGCCTTGTACTTTTTAGGATTTTGAGTTTTGTTCTGCATTTCCTCCCAACTTTACCCAGGACCTTCTCATGTGATCCCAGTCAGAGTGGTTGGTCTTGGTAGCCATGAGCCACCTAGTTCTTCTGGTCTCTAGGTCATGGAGGGTGGGGTTCCTGCTGCCCATTAGTCCTTTGGAATTAATTGTTACCAGATATGCTTTATGTTTTACTCACTCTGCTTGGCTTTGGACATGGGGAAAGACCAATAGTCATATTTTAGATGGTCTCTCAAGCATCTAAGGCCCCAGGTACTCTTCACCAAATTAAGATGTGGACCATCTAACAGAGTATTTTCTTGTATGTGCTCCATAATTCATTCATTCATTTATCTTTTGATGGGTATCTAGGGCATTTCTAACTTGTTGCTGTTGTGGATAATGTTGAGATGAGCATATGTATGCAGATATATATATATATATATATATATATATATATATATATATATATATACCGACTGGAGCCATGACTGTTACTTAATGATAAGGTATGCTTAATTCTGAGATATTTATATATATATTTGCATTTGTATATTTATAACGAAGTGTCAGATTGTTTGCTACAGTGTTTGTATTATTTCACAGTTCCACCAAGAGTATTGTAGGGCTCAAGCCTTCCTATAGCATTGCCAGTGTTTCTGAATTGGTTTTCTCAAAAAACAAACAAAAACAGCACCCTGCTACTGCAAGTGGTATGAGATGCTAGCTCTCTACTGCTTGGACTCCATCTCCCTAATGACCGATGACCATGTGTTTGTTGGCCATGGGGAAGCTTCTTTGCAGTTTTGTCTGCGTGCCCTACACCCACTTTACAATGGCATTCCTTCTATTTTTTCTGGTTAAGGTGCTGATATGTTCTGTAAATTTTAGGGATTATTAAGTCTCTTATTTGATATGTTTTGGACAATTACCCCCCCCCAACCCCCCCACCCCCCCCCCACCCCCATCTGTGAGAGTGCTGGTTAGAAGTTGGGCTGGTTACTACCAATCAGGAGAGCAGTTCAACATCACTAGTCGCTCCTTGGTAGAAAATTGGGAACTTCCAGTCTCAGAAAGAGCTACAATCTCGGCTGAGCTCTGCTGGTGTAGTGGTTGTGCACGGGACTGCGACCCACTGGGATGGAAGTTCAATTCCAGCAGACTCCACAGGAGCAAAGACTGGGCCTCCTACTCCCACCACCAGAGGGCAGGGATGACCCCCCTCCCCAAGAAAACCCGCCAAAAACAAAAAAGAAAGAGCTACACCTCAGAAACACCCAGAGGCCCTTATACTTTGTCCTATAAAGTCTCTATCAGTCAGCATCAATTTGATGGCAGTGACTTTGGTTTTGGTTTGTGGGGCTTTTTATTCTTTATGCACATAAATGCCTCATATTGGTGGGGGTCCCACTTATCCTCAGTCTTCTGCACTTTTTCTCTTGCAACCTGGTCTTTGCTTAAAAGTCAATTTTTATCAGAATTTATAATAATTTTCTATCTTTGTTTTGCATTTTCTTGGTCTATTTTTTCATGATTTGATTTTTTTAGTGTATTTTGCCTTTGCGTTTAAAGCATCTTCCTTGTAGACAGAATATTAATGGGTTCATATTTTCTTATCTATTCTCCTTCTATGTTACTTAACTGGTACATTTAACCCATTTACAATAAGTAAGTGTGATTACTTATAGGTATGCATTTATGGATTTCATTTGGCTGTGTTGGTTTCTTTGTTCTATGCAGCTTTCTGTGATGAGTACATTTTGTCTATGGATCTTTCAATCATCTCATTTATTGCTATTGCTTTAGAGCTTACTAATTCTTTGTGATTTTCCTCCTATTTTATTTGGGAGAGGTTTATTCTATTCTTTGCGCTTACCATGTAAATTATTATTTTCTTCCCAAATCTAAAGTGGTCTCTTCTGTCTTAAAATCATCTTAACTCCTCCTCCATTTGTAAATGCGGTGGCTCTATTATTCTTTTTACTGTTCTGTAGTTTTCCTCATTTGTACATTGATATCCCTGACTCCTTACTTGAAGTCTTGTTTATCTATTGACTTTGGATATCACGGTCTATGGGTGCTTCAGAGGAAATGTTGTTATGAGTATTAATCTCAGGCTATTGTCTACTGCTATTGGTTCTCCATTGAAATAGATCCTATTAGTATTTTGTGTTAGACAGGCTTCTCTAGAGAAACAAAGTCAGGGCACTTATGATTATATATCTATATACAGCATGGAGGAATATAGCAGCTAATTAGTCCACACAACAGTACAGAATGCTCAGTTCAACCCAATTCTGTGAAACAGCTAATGTACTAGAAGTCCTTCAACTCACAAAGACTGCCAGGTCCAAAGTCAAGAAACTAGACAGCTGAGTCTTCAACAGAGCAACGCAGGCAGTCAGTCCAGAGGCAGCAAACAGCAGGGTGGGTTATCAACAGTCAGCCAGATGACAGGATCCAACATTCCCGAACTCAAGTGATGTGCATACCAGCAGCTTGGCAAACAAGTTTCGAAGGAACCTCAAGCTCTAGCAACATGATCCACTGGTTGGCTGTCCCACAGGTAATGTAACTCTTAAGTTGAGGCAGAGAACTATCTAAGGCAGCCCACAGTGGCACAGTGGATCGCCAGAGAGCAAGAGAGAGACAGGCGGGTCTTTCCCAGCCTTTTATTTCTTTGCCCTCCAATCAAACTGCGGCCTTGTCAATCCCACATGTTCCTTTCGGGTAAGTTGGCGCAATAAACCTACCTATCACATAGTTCTTGTGAGGTTGTTCTGGTTTTTATAAATTCCCTTAAAAGGAAGATTTTTCTGGGTCTGTCTGGATCACTTGCTTAAGCATTTCTACCTTGTTCTTTGTGCAAACTACAGCTTTCTGGTGTTTCTGAAGCAGTGTACTTGCATTCTTTGGTGACTGCATGTTTGTGTGTTTTGCCTGAGTGCTTCTGTTTATTTGTGCTTGTGTGGGTCTGGGTTTTACTTTGTTTTGATATGGTTAAGTGAGCAGGGCAGAGGCGTTACTCTATTCCCTAACTTGGTAGCATTTCAGTGCTCAGTCCTGATCTTCTCTTGGGTGTGTGATGGGTGTGTGTCTACTGTTCTCTACTTGCTGCTTGTGTGTATAGCAGTTGCCGTCATGGTGCACTGCTGTTGGCTACTGTTACTGTGGATTAGGTGGTGCAGGACTGAGAGGTGACCTTTGCAGAATAGATGGGATTGCAGGGAGTGCAGGTATGTCTGGGACACGTGGATAATTTATATTCTGTTTCTCAGCCACCCATGTGGGTTTTGGTGTGTTTCCAGGTGAGCAATGCTGAATATCAGGTTGCTGTTCCAATCAAAGCACTGCTTACAAAAATTCAAAATAGCTTCATTAGGCTAGCGGACCATGCACTGTTCCTTCTGTCTTTTTGCTCAGTTCCACCTTCTTATGCTATTCAACCTATTTCTCTTCAGTCTTCCAGGATTATCCCCCATATTTATTTCATTTGGTTTTTCATGTTTCTATTGTATATTATCTGAGTAGCTTGTCTGCCTGGTCTGCTGCAAATCCTAAAATTTCCTTCTTTAATTATATATTACTTAAAGAAAATGAATATTTTTCTCTAGATTCAACTATTACAATGATTAAGAGAAACTGAATCAAGTTGAAATAAATGTTTCTGATTTCAGCTCCCATTTAACCAGTATATACAGGAAGGACCCCTAGTGGTAATGTCTTATAAGCAGTGAACTTTTCACCTCAAGGTCTGGGGTTAAAGTCAAGCCCATCAATTTGGAAAGAAGACAAGGCTATCTGCTCTCTGAAAGATTGACAGCCTAGGGGTCCCAATACAAAGTTGTCATGCATCAGAATCTACCCAGTGGTAGAGGCTTAATAAGCATTTACTGGAAGGCATTATTGCGTGTGCTTTGAAAGGAGCAAGTCGACTGCTTGTGTATTCTAGGAACTTTCAGGGGATAAGCTACATGCCGATTTATGCTGTGGTCAAAAATAATTCCCCCAATCTCCGTGACTTCACTCAACGAATGCTTCAGGGCTCAGCTGCTCATCAAAAGCTCGGCCATTGAAGCCCACCAGCTGCTCTGTAGAAGAAACGTGTGACGGTGTCTTCCACAAAAATGCATAGACTGGGACACTCGATGGGACACTTCTACTGGTTGTGCTGAGTCAGCACTGATGGGAGGGAAGAGGGGGTGGTCCATGACATGTATTGAAGGGGTCCTGGTGGTGCAGTGGTTAAATTGCTCAGCTGTAATGGAAAGTCCTAGGTTCTAATTCTCCCAGCCAATTCGTGGGAGAAAGATGTGGCTGTCTTCCCCCACCTGTGTTTACCGTGTAAGGACACCCTCGGGGGCATTTCTGCTCTGCCTGACACGTCTCTGCAGGTAGAAGTGCCTCAGAGAGAAAGAATGTGGTCTGACAGTGCATTTTAAAGGATACTTACATTACATTTGGGGGCCACAGTTTTAATATTTCTGCTTTCTGGAGATTAAACATGCTATTTTTAATATGCTGATATTGATAGATATTATACACAACTATGCATTGTGTACACATCCGATAGAATATTCTTTATAGTGCTGGCTATCACATAAAAATGTTTTTAACTTTCATGAGGCTTTGTATTATTTAATCACAGAATTATACTGAATCACAGGGGCTTTTAGAGCATGCCTGCACTAGGAAGGTGGTTCTAGCTCTGTCCTGCCCTCTGCTGTTTGTTAGTAAAACAACAGCGAGCATGTCAAATGCCTGAAACTTGGGACCACAGACAGCATCCACTGCAACCTCCTTATGTACCAAGAAAGCAGAGGCAAAAAGAAACTAAGTGAATTCCAAATTTCTTGTTTGAATTTTTGGCAGAGCTGACATTGGAGGCAATACCAGATAGCGGCAAGAACATGAGGTACAGAGTTTGAGCAGAGTAGTTTAGCACTGGGTCTGTGGGGCTTTTGATCAATTACTTAGCCTTTCTTAATTTCAATCTGCGTTAAGAGTAAAAATTACATTTCTACTTAAGATCACCTGACTGATGTGTAAAATATAAAAAAGAATTGGAAAATAAAAATATAGATGCAAAACATCAATATTCCAAAAAATGCATGGAAAAATTCCTTTATCTTTTAACTACATTTTTTGAAAACTTTTTAAAGGATATATTTTAAGTGAAAATATATTGCTATTAGGCCTCTATGTTACACATGTGTGGGCTTATTCCAAACAAACATGTTTAGGCATGTTTCTGTGGTCAGGCATGTCTCTGTGGTCAGTGGATATTTGCAGAGAGGTTCCCTTAACTCATTCTTGCTGACTTCCTTAAGACCACCACCACCACCACCAACAACAACCAAAAAAGAGAGGTCAGTTCAATTCAAGGAAGACAGGTCAGTTCATGAACCTTGTGGCAACTGATTTTGGGGGGATTCCCAAAGGGTTATCTTGACAGATTTCTTGAAGGACAAGCGATGATCATGGGGGCTAGCTAGGAAAAAGTTATAGAAAAAAAATCAAAAGCTGAATTAGTAAGAAAAAGGTCAGGAAAGTTGTTACAAAGAATTCTTTTCTATCACGATAGTGTATCACATCGGTTTTGTAAGGGAGCAAGGCCATCCTTTCTGAGAGAATGTCATGGGGAAACCTTACCCCGGCCCCGATAGTGCACCTTCCACATTTTTAATTTCCGATCTCAAAGAACATTAAAAGGGACAAAACTGGAGGACCTTAAGGTCGGCAAAACTGTCATTTGCTGTGGGGCCGATCAAAGGCCCCAGAGCTTTCCGGAGAAGGGTGGTGGTTGGAGGTGTGGGCGAGTGCGTTCCCCCTCAGAGTGAACATGTGTACAACAGACAAGACACTGCCCAGTCCTGTGCAATGCTCTCCTCTGCTCTTCTGCCTGAACCTGGAGTCGCAGCCACTGGTACCGAGCCATCTAGTCCAGGGCCTTCCTCCTCTTCACTGCCCCTCTCCTTTACCGAGCAGGATGTCCTTCTCCAGGGACTCGTCTCTCTTGATCACAGGTGCACAGTGTGCGAGAGGAAGTCTCTCTGTCCTGGCCTCATTTGTAGTCCTTTCCTGATTGTCCTTTTCCCAAGGCAGAGTTCTGTGTTCTTTTGGCAGTCCTCAGCACTTTCAGCATTCTTGGCCAGCACTGTAGTTCAAGTGCATTGAGATTGCTCTGGTCTTTCTTTATCCCGAACTTTCACTCGCATCTGAGACGTGGATAATCCGAAGACTGGGATCAAGTGTACTTGCTGTATCAAGTTTTCACAAAAAATTTTGAGTTGAATCAGTGAGCAAAAGTTGCAACAACCTTGCTATTTTCTTTTAACACTTCAAAGAGGTCTGTGCCACAGGTTTATTTTGTGGGATGAGTTCTCGATGTCTTGACAGCTGATTCCATAAGCCTTGATTTTGGTTCCAAGCAAGATGAAATCCTTGACAACTCTAATCTTCCTCAGTTGATCAGGATGCTACCCAGGGGTCAAGTTTTGAGGATTAGGGGCTTCTTCACATTGAGCTGCAGTCCATACTGAAGGCGTAAGCTTCGATCTTTGTCAGAGATGGTGGCAGGAGAGGAGTCCTTCATGTGGGAAGGCACCCAAATTCTGACTGAGGAAGAGCCACCAACTACAAATAGAGTGAGGAAGGGCCAGAGAGGCAAGAGCACCCCCGCTGAGCGGCACAGAACTAGATGGGAGGTCAGCCAAGAAACAATAGCTTCGTCTTCTGATAGTTCTGCTTAATAACGGTATGTGTCATTTTGTATCATTATTTTTTCACTTAATACTCAATATATATATCTGTGTGTGGATAGATAGATGATGGGTACAGAGAGAGAGATGTAGATATTATACACACACACACACAGACACCACGGGCAAAATACTCAGCTGCTAACCCAGAGGTGGGAAGTTCTAAGCCATCCAGTCCCTCAGTGGGAGTTTTGAATTAGCCATCTGCTTTTATAAAGATTGCAGTCAAGAAAACCCTAAGAGGATGGCTATGAATCAGAACCCTTGTGACAGCATCCCAAACCCAACAATTTCATTTTCATTTCATGTACGTTGTTCCAGGCCACAGGAACATTGTCTAACAATTCTCACCAAGAAGATTTGTCCATAACCCTTCATTTCAAATAAATAATTAATAAGTATATCTGAACAAGTGGAAGAAGCAAAGACTAGAGTTAAGGAAAATCATCCATTGGGCATTGTTAACTTTGCACTGTAAAGTTCAAGTGAGCCCTCCCAGGTGATATGGATGTTAGAACAATTCATGCAGATTTTGTCTCTTTCCCTTATTTTAGAATTTTCATATGTACCACCTTAAAATTCTGAGTTTACAGGTGAATGTTTAATTCCAATTTTTACCTTTTATTTCTCTTACAACTGCTAAATCTCAGTCATTTAATGTTCAAGAGAAACCAAATATTTATGCTGAATGAAATCCTTGAAATACACATATCAAGTCTTGAAAATTCTGGTGTACAAAGAACTCATAATGATGGTTACTCATAAAAAGTAATTTTTTGTATATATACATATATTATATTTCCAAATGTTATGGATTTCAAATAGTGTCTCTTGATCTGAACTTGAAACCATGGGACAGAGCAGGCAGGAAACAACTAAACTGTGGCTAACCTGGGCTGCTTCAAAGCAGGATCATGGTCATCGGTGGGAAGAACACAACACAAATTGGCAGTGCCTGCTTGACAGCAGGCAGTAATGGATTTCTATTTCTTTAGAAACAAGTAATATAATGATATAAAACAGACTGTGGACTCCAAGGAATTCTAGAAAATTATATTTGATGAAGCATCAAATACGCAGAATATGCAGGGGAGTACCTCTAAAATGGAAAATGAAATTATTCTAAGTTGGAACCTTAATTCTCATCTGTTTGAAACCACAACTTGCTTCTTTGTGTCTCTCTAGTAATTGCTGGAACAAAGGTTATTCTTGCTGAGATCAGATCTATGTTGGTGGAAAGTAGAGAATACCAGAAAGAATACCTGTGTTTTATTAACTATGAAAAGTCTTTCAACTGAGTTGATCACAACAAACTGTGGACAGCCTTAAGAAGAATGAGAATTCCGGAGCACTTCATTGTGTTCCTGTGGAACCTGCACAAGGATCACGAGGCAGTTGTGGGAACAGAACGAGGGAATGAATACTGCAGTGGTTTAAAATCAGGGACAGTGTGTGCATTGGTTGTATCATTTCCCATACTTTTTCAATCTGTGTGCTGGTCAGATCATCAGAGAAGCAGGGTTTTATGAAGAAGAAAGTGGCATCAGTATTGCAGGAAGGCTTATTAACTATTTGTCATATGCAAATGACACTATCTTACTTGCTGAAAGTGAGGAGGACTTGAAGTACTTGCTGACGAAGATCAAGGATTATAGCTTTCAATATGGATTATAATTCAAATGGAAAGAAAACAAATCCTCACAACTGGACCAATAGGTAACATCCTGATGAAAGGAGAAAAGATTGAATTTCTCAAGGATTTCATCTTGCTTTAATCCATAATCAATGTTCGTGGAAGCAGAAATCAAGAGATCAAAGTATGCATCGCACTAGGTAAATTTGCTGTCCAAGACTTCTTCAAAGTGTGGAAGAGTCGGGATATTACTTCAAAGACTAAATTATATCTGACTCAAGCCATGGAATTGTTGATGGCCCCATCGACATGTGAAAGTCGCACATTATTTAAGGAAGAATGAAAACAAATTGATGCATTTGAACTGGGATGTTGGCAAAAAATATCGAAAGTATGGTGGACTTTGAAAAGAACAAAGAGGGCTGTCTTGGGAGAAATATGTCTAGAGTGCTTCTTTGAGGCAAGTAAGGTGAGACCTCATCTTCTTTACTTTGCACATGTTATCAGGAGACATCAGTCCTTGGAAAAGGGCATCATGCGTGGTCCAGTGGAGAGGCAGCAGAAAAAGAGAGGAACGTCCTTGAAAAAATAGATTGCTACAGTGCTTGAAACGACGGACTCAAAATAAGAATAATGGGCAAGATGGTGCAGGACGGGGTGGTCTTCTTTCAGGTATACATAGGGTTGCTGTGAATCAGAATGACATGATAGCAACAATGACTGCTGAGTTATGTTAAAGTAAATTGGGACATTGAACAACACCCACAAAAAAAAAAAAACCACTGCTGCCAAGTTAATTTCCACTCATAATAATCTTATGTATGTCCTGCTCAAACTGTTTCATTGGTTCCTAAGTTTACAATCTTTCTAGACTCTGAGCACCAGAACTCTTTTCCTCAGCATTGCTTTATGGGCTATACTTGCAGATTTTAGGATAGTAGTGCATCAGATATAGTTTGTGCTTCCCAGATATAGTGTTTGGGAGATTTAACTAAGTGATTATTTTTATCTATTTTAGACATTCCAAATTTTACTATTTTACAAATTTTATAACTATACACATAGCTCTTTGACTTATTTACTTACACATGTAGGTTATGTATATATGCAAATACTTGAATAAAGCACTTGTTGAAAAAGCAAGAATATTGAGAAATCTCTGGTCTCATTTTAATCTTTATTTAGGATAATGAAATACTGATATAAATACATTCTGTTAAGGAGTATAATATGTCATAATAATATACACATCCAAAAAAAACTGGAAAGCCTTGTACTTCTTTAAATTCATCTCTGTTAATTGATGATTTCCTATTTAAATTATTTTGTGATTCTTTACAAAGATTTTAAGCACCGTTCATCACATCAGACTGCCACACAGTGTTCACTTGGGCAGCTTCCAAGAACCATGTCAGTATTATCTTAGCAACACTAGGTGGTTTTTTTTTAATCACATTCTAAGGTACAATTCCATCTAACAATAGTCATATTATCTCAGTAACAACTATTTTACAATGCATGATAATGATATCATTTTGAAACACTTGATGGTGCACAGGGGTACACACTTCTCTCTCTGAGAATAGGACCAAAAAGCTGGGTCTGATTGCCTGAGCTGCTTCAAAGGAGAGAGGGATGAAACAATGATTACCATCCGATATGCAGGCTGTCATTATCGTTTTCCAAGCTCCATTCAAATATCTATTCACTGTCATGAAGAACTTCCACTTTGTTAATTCAAAATCTTCATGGTTCCCAAGTATTGGGTAACCTCTAGGGCTGTGTCACAGAGGAAAGTTTGGGTTTGACTTACAGTGATGTTCATTTCTCCATTGAAATTTATTTCCTTACAAAGAAGATGAAGATATTCATTTATATGTGTCTGAATTTTAACTCTCTCTGAGTTCTAACAGCTGCCTTGTGAAGGGTGAGGGCATGTGCTTTCTCTGTCTGCATTATGTGTCCCAATAAAACTCCAGTAGACAGGTAACTCTTTCTTTGCAACGTCCTGGACCAGAGTCTCTGCTTTCTACCACACTGTCTTTTGGGAAGATTTTTTTAAGATGCCCAGGTGGGTCAGAGGTAATAAAGACAGGAACTCTTCCTGCATTTGTGCTTGGAATCTTACTCCTTTGGAACTGGTGAAACATATTTTTCAGAGCTTGAGAGTTAACATCTTTATATGCGCTATATCATAAATAATTAGTATACTATTCATATTAAAAATCACTGTCCGTCATTGTAGTCATCATTATCATCATTTTTATCACAAAATTTCTCATTATGATTATAGCTACCATCATGACTGATAGCTATTAACTTACTCAATAGCCCCAAGAAAGGTACAGTTTGCTATGTGTATGCTCTCTTGCTCTTAAATCACAAAATTAAGTTTGTGTAAAAGGCTGTTAATTTCCTTCTCTAATGCACTCTAGCCACAAGTACATGCCACTTATAGGGAGATGCTTGGAATTTCTGAGTTTAGATACAAAAGCACGGAGGTACATGAGATACGTCATAAACAACTTCTCATGATGGCTGAGTACTTGCATCCAGTGATGAGGAAAATATAGAGTTAAATCTTTATAGGGTAGCTTTTAGATATTAAGCAAGTTATGAACAACTTCCTTAATCTCTAACCTTAAAGATATTGCATATGTCTGATCTCCAACTTCAGAGAAAATATGCAATACTTTAGTTTTTATTAGACATTACATAACTTGGCTCTTATTGTGTAACATAAAGGTGAGAAAACACATATCTATCTACTCCATGAACTTGAGATGGCTTATTGAGAGATAGGAGAGACAACCCTCCTCTATGGTTCTCTGAAGATGGAAGACTCTGGACTGGTATCTGTCTAGGATGTGCAATGGTTAGACCCTTCTCTATAGACCACCAATTAAAAGAGAAAGCTCAAAGTCTAAAATTTTGAACTCTAACAATCTGACTAAGCTTATATTTTCATGACTCTCTAGACTTAATGGATTGGCTTGTGATCTTACTTGCATGTCTTGTCATGATTCAAAAACAAACAAACAAAAACTCCTTGGCAGTGATTTGATTATGCCTCATGGCGAGGCTTTAGGGCAAAGTCTGACTGTCCCTGTAGGTTTCTGAGATAGTCACTCCTTATGGGAGTTGAAAGTCTCACCTTTCTCCCATGGAGTGGCTGGTGGTTTCGAACTCCTGGCCTTGCGCATCAAAGCCCAATGCATAACCACGATGCCACCAGGGCTCTTTTGATTATCTTGCAATAAGCTAAGTTCCTGCATAACAAACTTGGGCATTTCTCTACCGATTTAAAAAATGAATCTCCAGCGGGCACTGTTCTATCCTTCTGGTTTTATAGATTGAGAAACTAAGACAAGGGAGATTCAATAACTTTCATCCAGTCACAGAGTTGGTAAGGAGGAGGCAGAAGTTGGGCTTTCTAGTAAGTCTGGTTGTAGTTATAGTAAAAAGAATCTCTCTCCCCACTCCTATCTTGAAATCATGGCATGACTGAAAGTGGGTTTCTTAACTTCCTTCATTTTTGATTTTCTCCTCTGCGCAAGCAGTGCCTACAAGTAGGTATATACCAAGATGATCCGGGTGAGATGGCAGCAAGGAAAAGTACAAAGAGTAGAAAAAGGGAAGGTTTGACAAACGAGATGGCATAATGTTACATTATTATTTTTACATATGTGCTTTACCTATAGATACCAAACTGATCAGGCTCTTAAATCAGAGTCAAATTAGTGTTTTTTTTTTTAAACTGAAGTGTTTGGTAAATACCCATTGCTGATACAAAGCAGACTAAGAGAGAAGTCTATGCAAAGTCTTGAAGACACAATAGTTTCTCAAGTGGAAGTGGAATGAAAAGCTCACTCTGTGGTACGCAGCAAACAAGGACATTACATCGTCCTGCCATCTCCGATGTAGCACATTTTGCCAGAAAGTGGATGAATTCAATTTAATTCCCTCACTTTACACTTTCATCAGGAGAGTCACCTTCAGGCTGTGCTATCTGAGGATAATGAAGGGAAAAAAGAGCAAGGAAGAAGCACGTCTCAAAATTCTGACAGTATTTTCATGCATAAATCAAAGTGACCTTTCTATTATGTAAACCAGAAACAAAACAAATAAGCAAAGACTTTTTAAGACAACATTGAGCAAACAAAGTGGTTAGAAATTCCAGGAATTCCCTATGGAGTATTGGATTTCGACCTGTGCTGCTCATAAACAGTCTAATAAGAGCAACCTTGTTGGACACACGAAGGAAAAGACATTCAGAAGCTAGCCCTACTGCAGAGATCTTTGGTCCAATGAGTCAGAGAACGTCAAATTCTTCATAGCAAGTGATGTCTTCATTCACAACTTAAATTCGAATCACAGCAACACCACAAATAACTAATTCAGGAAGACAAGTCTGGAGATCAGAGGGGTGAAGCAAGTCAAAGCCAGCATGTCCAACCAACGGACAAGAGGGCGTGGGCAATCAGTATGCCAGCGAAGATTGGCTGAGTATAATTATCTACATAGACAAAATATTTTGAGGGAAATGGATTAAGCCTTATCATGATTTTTTGTTTGTTTATTACTCCACAAGTAATACTTTTATAAAGCTTGAAACATTCACCAAGAGGCAGGATGCAGGAAGAAAATGCCTGGTATAAAGGCAAGCTATATGAACGAGGAGTCAGAGACCTAGATGATACCTGAAAAGTTCTTTGCCTAGACCATCACCCATGGGTGATGTTATGAACCCTTGTGG
This sequence comes from Nesogale talazaci, assembly GCA_004026705.1. NCBI lineage: Eukaryota > Metazoa > Chordata > Mammalia > Afrosoricida > Tenrecidae > Nesogale > Nesogale talazaci. The sequence continues at coordinate 23,763 of PVJH01020323.1, read as the reverse complement.
GTTTCTACGTTCCAGAGAGGAATCTTGTGTGGGCGCACACCACCCCCTCGGACCCCCTTCTTGTTTTATTAAAGCAGAGAGTCACTACAAAAGAAATGAAGTGGTACCCCCTTCTCAAGTTGTGATGGGGACTTTGTCGCAGGGTGTGCTTCTATGTTTAAAATAACATTTTCAAATGGTGTAGGGTTGCTGCTCTGTGGATGGTCAAGCAACTTTGCGATTCCTTGTTCTCTTCCTCCTAGGAGTTCATGTATCATTCCAGTTTTACATGGAGTGTCTTTCAAATTTTTTCTAGGCTCTGACTCAGAGCCCACATGTCTCAAAATCCTTCATCTTCATCTCCAGTACAGTCTTGCACCATGATTTTTATTAGGTAGGGCCTGGCTTCAAGGGGAAGGTTTCCCTGAACCAGTCCTCAGACTCCTTTGTTCATCACTGTTTTCACAGGGTTTTTTCTTCATTCCCCCTTCTGTCCCTGTCACTACCCTTAGTGCTACTTGGAGACTTTATGCAGCAATACATTTTTTTTTTATGATCAGGTTGGGGTTGACACAATCATTTCTCAGGTTTCTCCAACCTCTCCTCTTCTCAAGAGACAAAGGTGTTTAGTTATCGAACAGCTTGGGGCTTCAGAATTCTCCTTTTATGGAAATCTTGATAGCAATTACTCTCAACTCTACCTAGCAGGAAAGGAAGGAGAGAGAATGTATCTCAGAAAGACCCCTCTTCTGAAGCCTCACAAATGCCCCTTTCCTAAAATTTCAGCAAGACCACTAGAGACCCATTGTGCTACTAGTCTTACGTAAGTAAAGCAAATCAATTAGCTCATGTCTGGAAAATTAGATAAGGTACATGCTTTAAAAATAGTCCAGCCACTTACAGTACCATGTCAAATATCTCCATTGTCAGGAGGTACCCACAGAAGTTTTCATTTACCCATTCTGAAACATTTTATTTAAAGTGTCAAATCAAAAGGACTCTCCATTTGCCAAGCTTCACCAATATCACAAACTCTGAGCTGAACAAATACAAATTGAAGTTTCCTGACAACTTGTTCTCAAGTGGGTTACTCCCTTTCTTCCCCAATAATTTTATTAGGGGATCTTACAGCTCTTTTAACATTCAGTAGATCATTTGTATCAAGCATATTTGTACACATGTTGCCATCTTCATTTCCAAATATTTTCTACTTGAGCCCTTGGTATACGCACCTCTATCCCCCTCTTTTTAAAAATAGTTTTATTTATTTTTGGTGTGTGTGGTATCACTGCCCTGGTGGGAGTAGAAGGCCCAGCTTGATCCTGGAGAGATGCTGCTGGATTTGAACCACTAACCCTGTGGGCCGCAGTCCTGCACACAGCCACTACACCACAGGGGCTCTGTCTCCCCCTCCTTTTTAAAAAAAATCATTTTATTGGGGGCTCATATAACTCCCATCATGATCAACACATATGTCAATTGACCCCTTTTTATCCTGTAAATGTAAATGACACCTTTGTTCAAGACAGCTTGCCTTGCACACTGTGAACACATAAGAAACTTTCCCACGGCCCCAACCAGAGCCAAAGTGAGCCCTTCCTGGAAGTGGGTATGGCTGAGAGCAGATTTGGGAGGGGAGCTAATACACCATACCCACATGCACACAGGCCTGGAGGAATTGAGAAGAGAGCCAGACTGGACGGGAGTTACTGGAACATAGAGGGAACTGCACAAGCGCCAACAGCACAAGCCATGTTGCCCCCTTCCTGGAGCAGATTTTGACAGAGGACATTTTTTGGGTCACAAGATGGGGAAGCAGTATGGTCTGAACCCCCCAAAATAGAACAAATAAGAAGGGAACATACCAGGATAAACAATTGGGAGGAAAAAAAACAACAGGATCAATAGTTTGGGGGGTACATGGGAAAAGAGGAGGTGGGGGAAGGAAAGTGGTGTTACCAAACTCAGGGACAAGGGAACAACGAGTGATGTAAAATCTGTGGTAAGTGGCCTTGTAGGCCTTGATCAAGAGTAATGTAACTGAGGAAATATTGAAACCCAAATGAAAGCTGAGCACGATAGTGGGACAAGAGGAAAGTAAAAAGAAATAGAGGAGAGAACTAGGAGGTAAAGGACACTTATAGAGGCCTAAATATAGGCATGTACATATGTAAATATATTTATATATGATGATGGGGAAATAGATCTACATGCATATATTTATAGGTTTAGTACTAAGGTAGCAGATGGACATTGGGTCTCCACTCAAATACTCCCTCAATGCAAGAACACCTTGTTCTATTAAACTGGCATTTCATGATGCTCACCTCCACCACAACATCACTGAAAACAAATGGGGTTCATAGGCAAATGTGGTGAAGGAAGCTGATGGTGCCCGGCCATCAAAAGATAAAGCATTTGGGGTCTTAAAAGTTTAAAGGTAAATATGCGTCCAACTAGCACAGAAGCAACAAAGCCCACATGGAAGAAGCACACCAGCCTGTATGATCATGAGGTGTCAAAGGGATCAGGTATCAGGCTTCAAGGACAAAAATCACATCATTGTAAATGAGGGGGAGTGCAGAGTGGGGACTTAAAGTCCATTTATGGGCAACTGGACATCCCCTTACAAAAGTGTCTTGAGGAGGTGAAAAGCCAGTCAGGGTGCAGAGTAGTAATGATGAAACATACAACTTTCTTCTAGTTCTTAAATGCTTTATCTCCCCAACTATCAACTGCCTTACCAGTTTGGCTAGATCAGAGGATGAACACTGGTACAGATAGGAACTGGAAACATGGGGAATCCAGGACAGAAGAACCCTCTGGACGCATGATGAGAGTGGTGATACTGGAGGGTGGAGGGAAGGTGGGGTAAAGGGGTAACTAATTACAAGGATCTACATATAGTCTCCTCTCTGGAGGAGAAAAGTGGATGAAGGGAGACATCAGACAGTGTAAAATATGGCAAAAGAATAATAATCTATAAATTATCAAGGGTTCATGAGGGAGGGGGAGGGAGGGGAAAACCTGAGGAATTGATACCAAGGGTGCAAGTAAAAAGAAAATGTTTTGAGAATGATGAATCACTACACCTAACACACAAAGCCAGCAGGATATGTGATGATGACAACAAATGTATACATGTGCTCGACACAATGGATGGATAAATGGATTGTGATAAGCTTTCTATGAGCCCCCAATAAAATGATTTTTAAAAAATCATTCCCCAAACAAACTGATGAATCACTACACCTAACACACAAAGCCAGCAGGATATGTGAACTACCAGGTTCTGCTAAGGACACTTTTTCCTGGTCACAGCATTTTCCTCTTTTTATTAATCTACTCCTTTGAAGGACAAAACTTGAGCTTCATTGGTTTTCTTGGCAGTAAAATGACTTTAATATCTACCAGTTTAGTATGACCACAAAATACTAATGGCAAGTTTTCTCTTATATATTTTGTGTGGACCACCACTTGACAATTATTATTTTTTAATGCATCATTGCATAATACACAATGTGAAATCGCAGACATGCTTCTTCCTTTCCAACAGTCCTCAGGTACCTCGATATGATTAGTTCTGATTCTGAGCTATAACTAGGTTAACCTTACTTTACTTTGCAAAAATGAACGATTGGGGAAAGAAATAAAAATACTCGTACTTCCTCCTTCTGTTAACAAACCCAACAAGATACAACATGCTTACTTAACAGGAAAGACTGTTAATAACTAGCAGGAAATTGTGAACGATTTCATTTGGCTTGGATGCACAGTCAATGCTCGTGAAAGCAGTTGCCAAGAAATCAAATGATGTATCACATTTGGCAAATCTTCTGCACATGGCCTCTAGTGAGTGCTGAAGAGTTGGGATATCACTTTGAAGACGATGGTACACCTGACCCAAGTGGCTGTATTTTCATCTCATCTGTCCATGAAAGGTAGACTTTGAATAAGGAAGACTGCAGAAGAGCTGATGCATTTCAATTGTGGTGTTGGTGAAGAATACGTAAAGTACAGTGTATTGCTGGAAAAGCAACAAATCTGTCTTGGAAGAAAGGAGGGTGCAGCCAGAATGCTTCTTACAAGTTGGACAGGAGTAACTTTGTGCCAGATATTTCAGGCATGTTATCAGGAGAACTCAGTCCCTGGAAAAGAGAGCCTGCTTGGTAAGAGAGAAGGTCTGGGACACTGTCAGGGAGATAGGTTGACACAGTGTAGCAATGGTGGGCTCAAACATAACCATTGTGAAGATGGGCCAGGACCAGACCGTGTATCTTCCTGTTAGGCATGATGCCATTATTGGTTGGAACTGACCCCAAATTTGGTGATCATAGCGTTTAGTAACAGAAAGAGTTTTAGTAGCTACATTTCATCCCGAAGGGACCATACTTCACATGGCTATAGCTGACCTGGCGAACATGTGAAGAGGACCCCAATTACTTTGAGTATTTCGGGTAAGGTGACATTGTCTCTAACATGTGAAGAGCCAATGATGAATGACAATGAGCCAATCCAACAAACCACAGAGATGGATTGTTCTGCCTGGCATGATTAGATTTGGGGGGGGGGGGGAAGCAGTAATCATAGAATGCTATTTGATTATGTAGACTGTAAGTGTTAATAATTGCATGAAGTGAGACAAGAGCTTCAACATTCCTATTTCTTTACAACAGAAAGTGCCAAATATGTTTTCTCATTATAGAATCGTGCTTTCATAGTGCCACACAAGAAATATGCTGATTGTCTAAAGGCATTGTCTAAAGGAATCTAGAGGAATCTGATCTAGTGAATCAGACTCAGTGTGTATGAAATCAAGTGGCATTGGTCTTATTCTTGTTATGGTTTCAGGACTCCTTCTCTCTCTGTCAGTGCCCATTATAATCTTGTTTTCTGGTGACTCTCCCCTCTTCATCTCACACTTCTCCTTCTTGTTCCTCTCTTTGCTCCAGAGGGACCCCTAACAGAGTGAAGTTATACTTTTTGAAAATAAAGAGGAGAGAGAGCTGAAGCTTTATTTATTTATTTTTAGATGAGTTCTTAGCTCAGTGTTGCTTCTCATGTATATGTTACTTTCCTTGTGTCCCTGAATAACTGTATAGATATTAACTGGAAATAAATCCTTTATCAAAACAGGCAAAGGAGAGACCTCACTGCATTTGGTACATTTGAACTTGAGAGTTAGCAGAGGTACAATAAAAGCCTTGTTTACAAAGTCATTCACATTCAAATCATTATAGTTTGTACTGTTACAACTACATATTATATATAGTGATAATAATTGATATTATAGTGATAATTATATATAATTGATACAATGATTTGTGAATAAGCATAAAAGAGAAAAGTTTAATGCCAAAGAACTAACTTTTAGAAGTCTTGCATTTTCTCTGCAGAAGCATTATTGCGGACACTTTGTGATTTAGATTGGTTGGACTCTCACCCACAGTAAACCCTTCTGCCATGTTTCTTTCCCACAGCACCCCTCTCCTTTTTATTTGTTTGTCTTCATGGTGCTTCTCAGTGTTTGCTCTTATTAATGGTGAGTGCTTGTTTCCTCCATGAGGCTTAGTTTTTCCGGGATAAGTCATGTCTGCTGAGAGCATATTTTCATTAAACACTGGTTGGATGACTAAAGAATGGATCACTTCACTCCAGACTACTGAAAAGGTAATCAGATATCATCTTTTAGTATTTTTTGTGTTACTTACCATTAACATAATATGAATGGATTAAGTATAGATTAATAGGTTAAACAGTGATGTTTTATGATGTCAGTTATGAGTACTTGCATATATAAATATATCTTATTCAAAGCACAGTCATATCTGACACCAATTTTCCCTTAAAAGTGTAACTTCTTCAATTTTAATGCGTGTAAAAGAAAAGTAAAGCCTTCTGGACTAGGAATATAAGGACAAAAAAACCCTTTCTTCTTGTCCATTTGACACCGACTCCTTGCAACCACATCTATATCAGTCTGGAACTGCATTCTATCAGGAGCTGAATAGTGGATTTTCCAAAAGGATAGTGCCCCATCTTTCTTCCACAGGGTGCTTGTGGGTGAATTTAAACTGCCACCCCATGCCTAATGGTTTAAAAGACCTGAGTAAGTTTCAAAGTAGGTATTAGCTAACACTTGCTGATCAGTTAGATAATCTATGTAGATAGGCAGCTGGTGTTCCAGAGCCATGAATCATAGGCAGGGTCAAGATGACGTCACAAGAATTTAAATAGGTCTTGTAATCAAACAGAAGGCTCAGACATTGAGGCTCAGAGCATCAAGGGACCCAGACATCATGCCTGAGAATTATGGAAATTAACAAGGGATTGTCAAGATGATGAGCTTTCTAGTCATGGAAAACAACAGATACTTATCTTAGTGCCTTTTTCGTGCTCACTTTAAGGTAAATGGAATTCTCTTTCAAGGAAGTCAGTAGCTAAAAGTTAAAAGACTTGATTGATAGATTTCTGGTGGGCTCTAAATTACATGCTCATCATAAATATACTTGTAAGAGGGATATTCTGTATAGATAATAAAAATAATTAAAGTACTAAGAAATTAAAACATCTACAACAATAGTGGAGTCAGTTAGGGCATTTTTAGATGTATTGATTAAAGTTTGAAAGCTTTTTGTCAGCTTTTGGAAATTGGATATATACGTCTACATATATAGGCATATATAAATAAAGAATTATCAAAGATGTGGTAAAGTTTAACATACATTTGAGTACATCAATATGTGGATCTCTGGGTGGAGGCTCATGAATTACCGCTTCCCATGAATATGCTTATGTAAACCAGGGCTAGAACTCCCTTGCAGCTGCAAGTGTCTGTGTGACGTCAGTCAATAGACACTGTAAATCAGGGGTGATATCTTCAAAAATCTCCACTTTCAGATGCAAATTTGGTATCCAAGGAAATTATACAAATAACATGGAAGTATTATAGTTTTACCAAATATTTAAAGCCATCTAGGAGAAGATGAGAAAAGGGGGGAACTGATGGAAAGTTGTAATTGATAAAGATAAGAATTACACAGACAATTATTGTAATTGCTGTTGGTAAGTTGCACACCTGACAAAAGTTGAATGGGCTAAAGACATATTAGCAAAAATATGGGGGAAAGAGTAGCCATGAGGCTACTGATGTTCAACCAAATACTTCATGGGGATTGGAAGGTTAGGGGCATGTCTCAGAGGTCATCACAGCTAATTGGTCTAATAGTGTACTTAGTGCCTCTGTTCTACTTCCTAGCCTGCTGTGTGGAGTCAGGGCCTTTAAAGCTTGAAAATCATCATCCAAGATGTGGAATTTCATCTGAAACGAGAGTAAGAAGGACAATCAGGCATACAAAGAGGATTTGGGATGTATGACTAATTGTCTCCATGAGAAACTGCTTCCCTTGCCATGAATCCAGAAGAAATAGATGGGACCCGGCCACCATTACAAAACATTTTGATGAAAGATTCCCTAGAAGAATCCTGTTCAGAATAGGGGAAATAAAGAACAGGTTTCAAGTTCTCAAGGACTCCAGATTTTCTGGAGTGAAAGGGGGTGGATGAATCCTGTAAACTGTTATAATCTTTAAACCAAAAAGTCTCCCCCTATCTAGTAAAACATGTCTACCATGAACCTTATGAATCTTTCAAGAACTATCAGAACAGGATCAGTTTAACAACCGCGACTTGAATGATCAGACAGTGTAGGATAAGAAGAAAGGATAAGCTCAAAAAATCGAGATGAGGAAGGTTGCAAAACTCAAAGGTTGTATCAGTGCCAATACATTATACACACATGTACTGTCAAATGAGTGTATACTTTGCTCTGCATATTACCAACAATAAAAACAGAAAATGGGAGGGGGTTGGATCAATAAACACAGAGCACATGTGTACTCTCACATACATAGGATCACCCTCCTTGGCATTGTGTCAACTGTAACTGGTGGCATGTTTAGTCACAAAGCTTAGGTGAAGGAATAGAGTTGTTCATCATGGAAGACTCTGGCAGTTCAGTCCATCCTGGTGTTTGAAGATCAGAAGCATCAATCTTCTACATAAACTCAATGTGAATACAAGGAATAGAGGGGAGGCCAAGCTCTTTGTCCCATTGACCATTTGCTAATGCTACAGTATCTCTTAGCTGGTGGAGAGTGAGGAACGAGAATATCATTGGGATGGGGTCTGAGACGAGGGTGCCCTTTGGATTTTAGTCGTTCTAGATCCAAGATCTGATGCTTAGTTCACTATTAAAAAACCCTGCAGTTATGATAGAGTCCGAGGAGCAGAGACATGATTGTCTGGACCAGGAGAGGAAATACAATCAGAAGGAGCTTACTTATGTTCTTTACCTGTTTTAGGATCTTAATAATCACACATCGATTTTTTACATGAAAAAGAGCTTATATAGGTATAGCTGTCCAGCTTTCATGTAGTTAGGAATCGCTTGCTTGTTTACAATGTGATTTCTGGGTCTTCTCTCTAGAGTGTCTGCTCAGTAGATATATCTTGAGTGAGTTCAGCATTTTGTTGTTTAAGCAATCTCTGCAAGTGAGTTTTGTTTACTCTTTGAGAAACAATGGCTCAAATCAACCATTAACCTACTGACTATCCCATAATAAAATTCTGTCATCATTGAATTCAGGATATTAAAGTGATTTTTCATCAGATTCTTCTTCACTGACAACATTAGAAATAAGACGAATATAAAGTTGGTATTGTAAATTATCTAGAAGTCATTTCTTTACCCTTTTCTATGATACTTTCCAATTTTAAAAAAATAATTTAGGTTATATTTTGTTCCTTTAAAAATGCTTTATGACACTGAGTGAAAGCACTACTTTTTTATTTATCAAGAATTTGAAGTGAGGGCACAAGTGATTCAAAATTCTTCTTGTAGCCTAAATATAGCTTATGATATTTGCTTTGTGGAAACTAGTATTTAATTTTAAATCTTATTTCACTGTGCCACACTAGAACTCTGAATGAAACATTTTTTCAGTTAACTACTCTTGGCATTATTTGAAATAAAATTATAAATGAAGGGGAGGAGCAGCATTTAGAAAGAAGTTTTTATTCTTACATATGTCTTGATATGATGGATGAAATACATGTTTAGAGAAAGGGAAGTGAACTATAATTTGTTGAGTACTAGGTACTCCATATTCTACATATATCATTTACTAGATAGCAAGAAGACCCTGTAAAGTATCTCCACGTTCGCAGACAGGGGTTCTGAGGTTCTGAAAGGAAAACTTATAAAGCCAAGAAACTGGAGGAAGTGGGCTAGGGGTTTGGTTGCTGCTGCTGGCCACTCCCATCAAGTCAGCTCTGATCTCTGGAGACCCTAGGCACAACAGAACAAAGCACTGCAAGGTCCTCACAACTGGTCCTCTGAGCACACTGACAAAGCTCCGGTGACAATCCATCTCCTTGAGGGCCTTTCCTGTCTTGTTTGCCTCTCCACTTTACCAAGCAGGATGTCATTCGCCAGGGCCTGGTCTCTCCGCAAAACATGTACAAAGTATGGAAGATGAAGTCTTGCCTTCCTTGTCTCGAAGGAGCACGCTGGCCTTATTTCTCTGAATGCAAACCAGTTTGCTTTTTAGCAGTCCATGGGATTTTCAATATTCTTCTCTAGCTCCCAAATTCAAATGCATCAATTCTTTTACGGTCTTCTTTAGTCCACGTCATCCAATTCTCACATGCGAATGAGGCAATGGAGAACACCCTGACTTGGGTCAGGCACACTTTAATACTCAAAGCAGCATCCTTGCTCGTCAATACCTAAAGAAGTTCTGTGCTGCAGATTAACCTCATGCAATACATCTTTTAATCTCTTGACTGCTGTACCCAGAAGCGTTGCTTATAGATCTAAGCAAGAACAAATCCTGGACAACTGCAACACTTTCTCCATTTGTCATGATGTCACCTATTGGGTCAGTGGTGAGGATTTTTGCCTTCCTCACATTGAGTCATAATCCACCCTGAAGAGCAGAAGTCTTGAAATTCATCAGCAAGTGAGGGATTCTCTTCACTTTCAGCAAGGAAGGTGTTGTCATCTGCATATCACAAGTTGTCAATAAGCCTTTTTCTATTCCTGATGCCCCACTCTTCTTCATATAATCCAGCTTCTGTGATAGGCACATTGAGGGGATCAAAACGAATGAGTCAAAACAAAATGTGTTTACATTGTTGAGCATAAAACGGAGAATACTTTCTCTATATCAGGGAATTTCAACCCGTGGATCACGACCCCATTGGGGGTTGAACAACCCTTTCATAGGGGCTGTCCGATTCTTAACGGTAGCAAAATTTCAGTTGTGAAGTAGCAACGAAGATAATTTTATGGTTGGAGGGGGTCATCACAACATGAGGAACGATTTTAAAGAGTTGGGGCCTTGGATAATTGGAGAAGCACTGTTCTAAATCTTCACCTAAATCACAATAACAAGTTGAAATGAAAAGACCACATCTAGGGGCAAACTCAAAAGCCACTCTTGGCCTGTTGATTCTGACTCATAGTGACAGGAAAAAATAGAAATGAGCCCAGGGGGTTTCTGAGACTGTAACTCTTCACACAAGTAGAAAATCTGCTCTTTCTCCCATTGAGCAGCTGGTAGTTTTGAACGTTATGTTCTTGCTGGTCAGCAGTCAAATGCCATCAAGGCATCTGTAGTTTGGATCAGATGTTCTTTACTCTTCAAAGTGACTGCTTTGCTCTTCAATTCTTTAAAGATTTGCAGCAGAGTTGCCCAACGCATTGCACTCTTTGATTTCTTGTCTCAGATGATTGTACATACAGGTGAAAAGAAATCCTTAATAACTTCAAAAAGCCAAGTATCATCCCATAGACCATTTCATCACCCGAGCAGTCGATAAAACAAGCTTTTCAAACAAGAAGTATGTCCTCAGTCTCTTTAACGCCTTTTCAGTTACCAAGAACTAGACTCCATACATTTATGCCCATTTGCAAAAGGAAATGAAGCAGCTAGTGGCAGAAAATGATTCCAACTGGGATCCTGCTCACCCCAAAGTACCAACACCTTTGTAACATACAGGGCTCCTCATTTGGAAGAGTTGAGCGCTTGGTTTAATGCTCAAAGACTAAATCCAAACTGACTATCATCGCATCCATTCCAACTAGGTGACCCTGTGGGACAGTGGGGAGCTGCTTCTGTGGGCTTCTGAGACTGGACAGCTCTACCCAAGTGGAAACCCCAGGACAGCTGCTGGGGGTTACCATTCCTGACCTTCGTGTTTGCAGCCCGAAGAGTAACCCCCCTGCCAGGGCTCCCTCCCTCTGCTTGCGATCTTGAAATTCTTGACACTGTTTGACCAAAGGGCTCCATATTGTCCTGTTATGCAGGCCCTGAAAATTCAGTGGCTGGTCCCGTCCTCTTCATGTCCATGGGCTCCTTCATGTTTGGGTTTCAGCAATGTTTCAAATACAAGGAAATTCTCATCGATTTCACTAACGAGAGGATAGAAATGCTGTGTGATCCCACAGCCTGGGGATGGGTGGCATATAAAGCGCCTCCCCCACCCCAGGAAGGACACTTGGAGTTCTCCAGTGGGTTTGAAAATATTTATAATTTTATCTCTTTATAGAGGCTACTGTTCAAATTTCTCACCAAAGTATTTTGTTGTAATTAATTTACTTTATATATTTTGCTTTAATTTCTTTTTGCTATATAAGGGCAAAGCACTTCTACTTGATACTCATTTTTCTCTTTCTGTAAAAGCAGGTATATCTTTCCTGGATTAAAAAAGCATGTATGTTCCTGTAGAAAATATGCTGAACAATAAAATGTCATGCATAATTAGTCAACTTAGCATTATTATGACTATAATCTTTTCTAATGCATTTCTATGCATAGAAACATGCACTTTTACTTCTACCAATACCTATCTGTTCTTTGAAATAAAAGAAAGATAGGCATTTATGACTTGAATTTGAGCCCTGTTTGTTTTTTCTATTTAATTATAGTTTCTCTTTGGGGAATAATGAAACTGTATCAGAAGCTGTTTGACAAGTTCTCTACTGGTGACCATTTAGCTTTCTTTTCTTCTCTTTTTCGTTTGCCTCTACCTACATCCAAAGGGTATGCCAGAAGGAGCAAGAACCAGCAACATTTCCAGCTGGCTAATGGGGAACTATCACATCCTAAAAACCACAGAGTTTATGAACCAGGAGATTTTTCTGTACTTACAGGACTTAACATAGAACAGATTATTCAGTACTTTCAGGACATAAATATAGGCTAGATTATTCCATACTATTCTATATATACTGTCAGGAAATTACCAAGGCAAGCTAGGCAGTCTTGGTTCAACTGAAGGAAAATTAAATGGGAATTTTGAAAAAGGAGAAGGCATCTTCGCAAATGTCAGCCTCTTTAAAAATCAAAAAGCTAATTATTTGCTGCACAGACAAGTCACCAAGGCAGGAAAAAAAAAGTGTGGGCGTTCTTGGGGTCTGATTATTTCCCCCAAGCATTGATTATATGCATCAGCATCCGATTCACTTACATGCTAATTAGAGGCTTGATCTTCATTGAAGAATCTGCTTCCTTTGTTTAATTCAGCAAAGCCAGCTTTAACTCAGGAGTTTGCTGTAGGAAACCTTGAACCTCCTCCTCTTCACAGGAGAAACTTCCTTCACATTTGAAACAAGATTATCAGTTTATACTTAGTCTAGAGGAAAATACAATATTTTTTATAAATAGACTTAATAGCACCTTGAAATAGTTGAGAGCAAAGTCTTCCAACTGCCAACATCTGTTTTACTAACTTTATCAAATTGCATTACTTTGATGTAGCTTCCCATTTAGGAGGCAATATCACTTTACTTGATTTCAGTCCTTGTCCACCTCCCCGCCCCGCCATGATGTCTCTCCACTTTAAAACCAGAAAGGTTTTCCTCAGGTAACCTCAAAACAGAATTGCCCAGTCGCATCAAACATATTACAGTTCTACAGGGTGCTTTGCCCTAATTCCGTCTTCCTCTGATGCTTTGAGCCCTTTCTACTTTCCTTCTCTTTAGGGACTTTGTTTTGCTGACCATGGAAATTCTTCCGAAAGTGATTTTTGACTTAGCTATCAACTTGGTTTGACTAGACAACCTGCTATCTCAAATAAATTTTTTGTTTATTCAGCATAGCAGAAAAAGGAAAACAAGGTCTTCTGTGCATACAGAATTATATTCACGTACTGAAAGGTAACGATTACAATGCTGAATTTGTTAAAGAGCTAGAGGAGAGACCGGGGGAGTCGACTGGGCGTGCTCAGAATCCAGGCTGCTAGCCAGCAAGGGATAGTACATCAAGGTAGGCTGTGAAAGACCTGGATTGGCCTAATGTAGAACCGGTGGGCTTAATTCAGCCAATGGAGTCAAGCAGTACCATCAACCATGCTTTCCAGTGGAACTTCGAGACCACTGCCCTCTCTTCCAGCTGCTCTTCAGTGGTTCTGCACTGCTGAACCATGATCTCTCTCTCTCCCAACCCCTCCCCCCCAAAAAAATCAGGGCAACATGTGGGTGTGTTTGGTGCTTGCGTTTAGTTTATTGTAATGCCTGAAACTTCTATCTTCTATAGAAACTCACTTGGATCACAAACTAAGCACGGGCATGAGTTCTCTAACAAGTTCTGTACCTCGTAAATTGAGATGATCTGAGCTTTGTTAGAGTTTTAAAATGGGAATTTGGAAGTAGGGAGATAGGGAGACCAGGAATTGGGGACCTCAAACTCAAACTTTAGAGAAAAAAAGCTGAGGGGGAGGATGAAGAGCAGTGGATTTCGAAGAGTAGGTTTAGTCTATCATTTATTCAATCTGGTTGAGGTTTAATCACTCTAGGTCTTAGTATATGCAGTATAAAAACCAACTTAAAATATATATGAGTAAAATTGCTTTATAAAGTTATTAACAGCAGCAAAAAGATGACTAATACTTAAATTTTTCAATTAATAGATACTTTAATTCCATACATGTTCCTCTCTGTAATGCTTTAACTGTGCCCCCTACATTGTGATGTGTTGTATATTCACACTCACTCATTATACATGTATTAGTTATATTAGTTATATTTCACTGTATATACACTGTATATGTGGATATATGTACATATATAGATATATACACACACAGTTACTGTATATACTCATGTATAAGTGGAATTTTTCAGCACACTTTTTAGGCAGTTTTTGTGGTAAAATTAGGTGCCTCAGAGGATAGTAAGGGCAGCTTATACTCAAGTATATACAGTATATATTTTAATTTCAATTGTGACTTCCTCTTTGATCTATGCATTATTTGTCAGGATGTTTAATTTTTTAATATAGGTGACTTTTCCTGATATCTTTCTATTTTTTCCAATATGGCCAATAAGTATACTTTGTGTGTTTTCATTTGTTCTAGATTTGTTGAAAACTGTGCTATAGTTATAATATCATCTAAAATATTACCCATCTTGATGATTTTTCTGACTCAATGTTTTCAATTACTAGTCCATAAATTTCTAACACAGTTCAACATAGACTATAATAAATGACATTATACTAATAATTGCTCTTTCCTCTAAAAGTGAGAAGGGCTTGAAACATTTGCTATGAAGATGAAGGATTGCAGGAGACTTACAATTCAATGCAAAGAAAATCCCCAATCCTCACAACTGAGCCAATACTTATAGGTGACGTCATGATAAAGGGAGAAGAGACTGAACTTGTCAAGGATTTTGTCTTGTTTGCTTCCACAATCCAGACTTGTGGAAGTCAAGATTGCCGAGAGTCGATCTGTTGAACCAAGTCTCTTTAAAGGGAGGAAAAGCCAGGGTTTGTGGAGGACCAAGGTGTGCTGGATCCAAGCCCTGGTATTTTCAATCGCCTCATTCGCATAGGGAAGGGGATAAAGAAGACTGAATCATAGATACAGTTGAACTGTGATGCTGGTGAAGAATATGGAAAGTAACATGGACTGCCAAAAGAAGAGATCTTTGGGAAGTACAGTCAGAATGCCCCTTAAAGGCAAAGCTCACAAGGCCTGATCTTATGTACTTTAGGCACGGTAGCTGGAAAGGTGATGGCCAGGAGAAGGGCATCAAGCATGGTGGAAGGTAGAGGAGGCAGACCCTGGACAAGAGGGAGGGACACAGGGGTTGCAGCAGTGGGCTCCGCCGACATGAGAAGCATTGTGAGGATGGCACCGGCTGGGGTGCTGTTTCACTCAGCTCTATGTCGGGCCACTAGAGTTGGAACCATCTGAACAGCACTCAACAGCCACACAGCTGACTCTGCCTGAAATATACAAAAAAAAAATCCATCTGCGTAAAAAGAAAAAAACAGTCTATCCTTGTGGAGTGTTCCAAAGATTTCACTTAGATCGAGTTGGTTGAGTCTTGTTCAGTTCTTTCATACCCTGATTCTCTATTCTGCTAATTACTGAGAGGGAAATGTTGACATTTCTGGTCGCCATTATGGATGTGTAGCTATCTGCCTTCCTGAATAAGAGGTGCTGCTGTTAGGAGCATATACTTTTAGGACTGTTACTCAGACCCCAATGATGGGGGCTCCAACACAGCAGCAATTGTGAGATGGTGTAGGCTCAGGCAGTGCTGCATTTTGTCCTGCAGGGAGGGGGGCACTTAGATTTGGCACTTGAAACAACAGCATATTCTTGGTGAACTGACCTCTACGATCCACAAATCCTTCTTTTTATCCTTGGTAATGGCTTTTATTCCAAATTCTACGTTGTGTTCCATTAATAAAGCAACTTCAAGTGTCTCTGGCTTAGTGTTCACATTATATAGTTTTTCATTCTTTCAACAAGTCTGTTTCTTTATAGGCAAAATGGTTTTCTTGTAGTATGGGTCAAGTTGGGCTTTGCTGCTTTATAAATCTATATTGACCTATCCATCTTTTTTTTTTTGCTAAGTTGAGCCCATTGACATTAGCACCATTGCTGATGCGCTTCCATTGAAATTCACCATCTGGACAGCTCTTTCCTTTTTGTTCCATCTGCTTCTTTGCTGTTGTTCTTCTCCTTTATCTGCCTTTTTCAAATAATTGAGTATTTTTTGTTACTCAATTAAAAAATCATTTTCGTCCATTTTATAGCTCTATTTTTTTGGAAGGGCATCCCTGCCCTCTGGTGGTTGTGGGAGCTGCCCAGCGCTGTTCCTGAGAGCCACTGCTGGATTTGAACCACCAAGCCCACGGACTGCAGTCCCGCACTCAACCACTTACAAAGCTCTATTTTTAAAAATCGACTCTTTGCCTAGAATGTTTATGACAAAACTTTTTAATGTTATCCCTATTTACCTTCTGATGTTTCTGCTTTAAGAGAAGAAGCTTACACCAGTTTATTTCCAATGTCCCTCTCCAAGCTTTCATTGTATACATCAGCCTTTATGAATGGGAAGTGGTGTTGTGAGGAGCATATACATTTAGGACTGTGACTCAGGCTCCAATCTGAGCTGATTCAGCTCCTGCTGTCACACATCTTACTTGTCACACATCTTACTTGATGTTCTTGTTGCTACCAGCGATTGAGTGTTTGGGCCTGGTTTGAATAAAGTGGCCCCATTCCTTTACCTTCTCAGGAAGATAAATAACCTAGTGGGCTTTGTAACCCCTGCCTCCAATGCTTTGAGGAGCTTATCTCTCTGGGCAGGGTCCACACAGCCCCCTCTCTCCAGCATCCTGTGAAGCGAGTCTGAAAAAACAGGATGATATGCTAACAGACCATTTTCTGACTGAAACCTGCAAATGGAAGCCCAGAAGACCTCCTTTCCCCTTTTATCATCCCATAGACCCTCTATATATCTGACTGCCCCACCTCATTCTGAGACCTCAGAACCTGCCCAGAAGCTCAAGACGCTCCTGTCCCTTTCTCTGCTGTCCTGTTCTTTCCCCCAAAGTTCTTCCCTACCTCAATAAAGCATATCTTTACTTTTCACTCCTGACTGAGCTCTGTCACCTTCCAGCAGCTCCTTCTCAACCTCCCACTGAGTAAGCCACCACCACTCCAGAGGCCCCTGGGCACAGACCAATGACATGTTCTCTGGTTCTTCACCATTGCTCCGATCAGCTGCAGACCAGACTATTATCATATAAGGCATTTTCATTGGCTGATTTTCAGCAGTAGATCACAGGTCTCTTTTAAAATAGTTTGTCTTCGTCTATAAATTCCCATCCAAACCTCATCCTGCAATGACAATAGAGTGGTGGCTGTGCTTGAAGTTCATGGGTGGGATCGTGGGCCCAGCTCTCCTATGAGGAAGGTGGGAACGCTGCTACCAACCACCAGTGAACCCATCGCTTTCTCTTCTTCCACACTGACAGTCCACAAGGCACTGCTACTGAGTTTGCTTTAGGCAGTGAATTACAATGTACAGTGATTAAAGATAAGAAAAAAAAATAATGTTCATCAACACTCGAAAACAGCCTTTGCTCTCAGCCTAGCAGCTTATTACGTTTTCTTTCTTGTGTGTGTGCACACAACTGTATATATCTTTCTTTTGCAGTTCTTAGAGAAAATGCCTGTTAATAAGACTTTAACTCAATGATCTGATAAAGTATTCATTTTAGAAACTATATTCATGTGGGATAAAATTCCAGATTGGTCTTTTCCTTTAACATGTTTAAAATACCACACCATTGTTTTTTGGCAGCAGTTTGATGCAGCTCTTATCTCTGCTCTCTGAATGTAATAAGTCCCCTCCCTTACTCCTGGCTGTCCTGAAAATGTCCTCATTGTGTCCTTGCTATTGACTTCTTTCTATGTTGTCAAGTAATTATCAATAGTGTTTTAATTTAGATAGCTTGAGATTGTATGAGTTTATTACATTCTTTCAAAATATTTGCAAAATTCTTGACCACTAGATCGTAAGACACCTCTGCTCATCTACCTTTCTTTTCTTTGTGGGATATGAATTATACCTATGTTTACCAACTTAATATTACCTAATATCTCAGTTTTAACTCTTTTTTGATCAGTGCATCAATTTGGATCATATATACTGACCTATGTCCAAGTTCATTGATATTTTTCCATAGGTCAGTGTATGTATGAGCCCACGAGGTATAATTTACTTTTCTAGATGTATTATTATTTATTTATTTTTTGGTGGGTATCACTGCCTCTGGTGGTCGTGGGCGCTATCCAGCCACTGCTGGTCTTGAACCGCCAAACCTGCGGGCTGCAGTTCCGCACTCAACCACTTACACCACCAGGGCTCAGTCCTTTTTTTGTGGGGGGGGGCATCACTGCCCTCTGGTGGTGGGAGTAGGAGGCCCAGCCTTGCTGCTGGACTTGAACCTCCAACCCAGTGAGCCGCAGTCCCGTGCACAACCACTACGCCACCAGGGCTCAGCCCCTAGATGTATTATTTTTCACATTCCTGCTAATTCTTACAATTTTCATCTCTCTTTCGAAATGTTGCATTTGTTCATTCTTATTTTCACCATTTTCCATGGCACCTTTTAAGATATTGATGATGAAAAACTCACTCCCTGTATTAGTCCAGGTAGACTAGAGAAATACATGACCACCACACTCCCACTGCCATCAAGTGTTTAAAATTCCTTGTTTGATACTTCCAATATTTGTATCATAGTTGAGTTATGAATCTGTTGAGTCATTTTTATTCACCTTGCTTTCAGGATCCTCATATGTTTTAACATTGTTAACCTAGCATCGGTATAACTGTGTACACCGACCTAAATATTATTTATACTTAAAAATGAGTGTACTTCTTCTGGACCTTTCATGTTGGAGACCAAACCAATCTAGTCAGTATTTGAGCCTGCTTTGAATTTGTCGTCACTTTGGTTCCTTTAACACAAGGGTACTCAATACATTGATTGCTATCTGCTAGTCGATTGCAAATGTACTGTGGGTAGATTGCATGGCATTAAAAAATAGACAGATTAGAGTTAGGGTTATGCTGAGGGTTGGTGTTAGTCTCAGGGTTAGCGTAAGTTTTAGGGTTATTGTTCGGGTTAGACTTAAGAGGATGGTGATTGACATATTGAGCAGCCCTGCTTTAATGGAATCAAAGCTTCAGATTCTGCTCGGGTTTCCTTCTGCATCGTCTTGGAGCCTGAGTGTCTCCATATTACTATTCCACCTTAAGCTTTCCCTCGACTTACAACACAGAAAGGATAGCTCTCTTCTCTTTGGTATTCACTGAGTGGCCAATTGTTCATGAATTGCTTGATACTCAATATTTACTAGGCTGAAGGGGCATGGCAAAGAGGGTTCCTGCTGTCCTGGTGTGTCTCCTGGGTTTGGGTCTGCCTCTCTTCTTACCCATGTCAAGCTCCGAAATCTGCTAGAAACTCTTCCCTGTGTCTCCCCTCGTGCCAGGAAACAGCTAACGTATAGGATCATGACCTTTTCCTACTTCTTCCCCAGAGGTAGAGTGTTCCATATACTCATTTCTTCCCATAGCTCAAAGGTGCACTGTGGCTCAGTGAGTTAAGCGCTGCGGTTGATGGTCAGTGGTGTGAACCCACCATATCTACTCCTGGGTGAAAGATGAGACAGTGGGTTTCTGTAAAGACTTGCAGGCTCAGAAATCGCAGGAGGCAGTTCAACCTTGTCCCAGAGCGTGGCCAGGGGTTGGAAGCAACACAATGGTAATTTGTTTTTAGTGGGTTAGCTCAGCAATTCTCAACCCTCCTAATGCCCCGATCCTTTTATGTTGTGGTGCCGCTTCCTCATGTTGTGGTGACACCAACCACGGAGTTATTTTCATTGCTACTTCATAGCTGTAATTTTGCTACTGTTATGAATCATAATGTAAACATCTGATATTCAGGATGTATTAGGTGACCGCTGTGCAAGGGCTATTTGATCCTCAAGGGGGTTGTGGCACACAGGTTGAGAACAGCTGGGTGAGAGGACAAGAATCACACGTGTCTTGCCCTCAGCCTCTTCACAGGTTTATTCCACAGCAGAGCGGAAGCATGTGGTCAACCTCATTTCTCACTCAATGGCCAGCGAACACCAAGGAAAGGCTTGGGATCTGACCTCAACCTTTCTTGTAAGCATGCAATAAAAGTCGATGGTGAAGAAAGAGCCTGTGGGGCTTCCAGCTTTCACTATATGCACACTAATCCTATTTACTCATGCTTTAGATTTTTTTTTCTCTTTCAAAATGTCAGCTAAATTCTTAGCTTACTGCATGGAGATACCATGCAAAGTACACTACTGTCACTTTCTTCATGGCGTTCCTATCCTTTGGTGTTTTACTGCAGGTGAGCCATTCCTCCCATCCCACAGCAGGGAAAGGTTGGAGGTGTGAATCCATTTTGGAAGATAGGCCTGGTGATCTGATCTGTTTCTGCCGAACAACCGCGTGGAACACTCTGGAGCAGTGCCATGCACAATTGGAGTTGGCATCACCTTGATGGAAGTGACAACAGCAACATTCATTCGTTTAGTGCTGCTCTGACAGAACACCATGAGGGGGGTGGTGTCAAATGACAGAAACTTACTGTCTCACAATTCTGAAGGCTACAAGATCACAGTTATCAGCTTGGTGGGTTCTTTCTGAGACCAAGGGGTGGCGGGGCGGGTGGGATCTCTTCCATACCTTTCTCCTCACTTTGGGGAGCTCCAGGAATTTCTTGACTTGCAGCTGAAGCAGCGCGTGATATCTCTCCTCTGTCACTGTCTTTTCTCTTTCTAAGGACACTGAGTTTTAGGTTTAAGATCGATCTGACCACTGTAGCATTTCCTGTTCACCTAACTCTTAATATTTCTAAAGGCCACGTTTGTAAATAAGGTCCCTGTCACAGGTACAGAGGTTAGGACTTGAACATACCTCTTTGAGGAATACAATTTAACCTGTAGCAGAAGAGTTTCTCCTTCAGGCTATTGGGGTTCTGAGGGGTTCAATTCTCTACTGGGTTTAAGAAGTTATAAATTTAATGACCTGCTTTTGTTATTAGGAACAAGCCTCCTTTTCCCTTTCAGTTAGTGTGCTTTATCCCAGGTGGAAATGTAAACTTATTTAATTAATATGTGTGTTTGTATATACATACACATATAAATACACAATAAATTCATATGCATGCACATGTATGTGTATGTATTTTGTGTTTCACTTTAAAATCCAACTTATAAAAATGAAGACATGACAACAATTAAATATGAATATTTCAATGAAGCAAATTTAAGGCTGAGGAAAATTCAGAAAAACCTGCTGAACTACAGCTGAGCTTTGGGTTTCCTCCCTTCCTTTAAGGAGAAAGTAGAAAACCCTTATTCTTCATTCGGTGGGAGTCAAATTTAAGAAATGCCAATGTAATATATAGTCAAATTTATAGTCTTTTAAAATATTTAAGTGAATAGTGTATATTTCATTTCAGTGGAAAGCCTCTTCACTTTGCCATAGGGCTATTTTTAATGCAGAAGTTAAAATAAAAGTTAAAAGAAATTTATAAATCTATATATTAACAAATTTAAAACATCCCTAGGTTTCTATAACAAGGAGGGCCATATGCGTTGCCTTCTAGCTCTGCATGCCATCACGCCATCTCCTTCACTTTATTCAATCCTTTGATGGCTTTGTTCTCAGTTGATCATTCTGGATCTCAGTGGACAACTGCCTTCAACTACTTTGGTAGCACTAAACTCTCCTGGGTTTCCTAATTCTCACTGTTTTGCTTTCTTCCTTCCACTCGGAACACGTTCAATTCCCACAGCTTTCTCTCCATAATCCAGCCCCTAAATTTCAATCTGTGATTTGATGCAGGGCCCTCTATTACTTCAAAGCTTTCAAGAGCATCTAGTAAACTTTTGTGATTTTCTTATGTTGATCTGGCATCTTTATTGTTAGGATTGCTTTTCGGGGTTTTGTGATTTCTTTTTTTACTATTAGGAATCAACCAAACCCCAATTATGTATGTGTTATCTTAATTGCAATCAGTGACTTTTCAAAACTACACACACATATGTGTGTGGGTGTGTATATATATATATATATGCTATGTTGGACTTTAAAAGTTAATATTAATTTAAAGAGATTTTTCTTTTGCACACTTCTGGGTTCTTTGTTTTAAGATGGTCACATTTATTTTATTGTTATAGTCAAAACTTTCAAAAGAAACAAAAGCAGAGATGATGATAATGTTTGCCAGATTTCTGATTTTATGAATGATGTTTCTGTGGTTTATAGTCATATATAATGTTGACTATTTAGAATAGATTTTCTGTATCTTTTTCTCCCATCTCAATTTTAGTCTCTAGAAAATCTTTGTTTATGAACTTCTCATTTTTGTTTTCCTCACCACGTATTCCGTTTTTCTGTTCTTATTGATTCTGTTCCTATTGTGTGATAAGTTTAGTTTTTATACTTTTCATATTGTAGGGGAAGGAAATGATTTAATGTGGATCTCCTAGCCAAAGTCTCTAACTGTGACCAAATGACCTGTTCCTGCATGAATCTGGTAGGAAGGTTGAGGGAGAGATGATAGGATTCACCTGTGAGTAACTGTGAACAGGCTTTCCTGGGATGCCATCCTGCTGCCATTAAAATGAGCCCACTGAGAAGCAGGAGTGTGGACTGCATCACCACCAAGAACCAGGAGTGGAGGGCCTTCTCTGCATCAGAGACCTCTGTGTAATGAAAGTACCGGGACCAGAAGACAGGCAAGGCTTCAAAACAGAAGCATCATCAGGCAAACAGGAGTTAGAACTTGAAGCAGAGTGGTGAATTTCCAAGCCTACAGAGAGACAAAGCTGAGTGCTTTTGTGCAGGAATCCTTATCATGGAGTGGACTGCCTCTGGGCTTTCAGTGGGAGGAGCTGACTTGCTGACACACAGAAATGCAGCTGAGTGCCTTTGAGTTGAGCTTTAGAGCAGAGTGGTATTTCTTTTGTGCATCTATTGGCAATCTTGAAAGAGATTTGTAACATATCATAATGGGTTTCTCGTCTGTTAGCTATCTTAGTAAACCCTACATTTATAAATTTTGTCTTTGAGTTCTGTGTAGCCATTGCAATAGACATTAGAACTTAAATGTAAAATAAGAAAATTCTAGTTAATATAACACACATGTTACCATTTCCTTTCTTGATATCTATTATTTATATTTGTCACACTTCCCCCATATTTTCTCATAATGAAAAGTTGTCATTTTCCTAACTTGCCTTCCACTTAGTGAGGGTAGTCATCTCAAACCAAAAGCCAAATTCACTGCCATCAAGTCACTTCTGATTCACAGCAACCCCACAGGAGAGAGTAGAACTACCAATCACTTTAGGAGCAGAAAGCTTCATCTTTATCCCTCAGAGTAACTGGTAGGTTTGAACTGCTGCTTTTGTGGTTAGCATTCCGACATACATGCCCCACTATGTCACCAAGGCCCCTCAGTCATCTCACAGGGTAGTTAATCTGATCTAGAGCAAAGAACAAAGGTCAAAGTCTTGAAGTAAAAGCTCTAAAATATTAAGACAAAAGTCAATGATTTGGAAAGGATAAATAGAAATCATGACACCTTCCATCTCCATGAAATAAGTATCTTCCAAAGATAGGGAAGGGAGATTAGAAAGAAGGAAAACTGAAATAAAGATGACTTTAGATATACATGAGACCCCAAGAGAGACTTGGGTAAATAGCAGACTTCAGAGATACACCCAGGCATACGAAACTGTCCCTAGCTTTCTAGAGGTACTGTCTAATACCTAGAAAGCTCTTCCCAGCCAGTGTGTTCTGGTGAGAGTATGGGGGAGAAAGTAGTACAAACCGAAAACATAACAAAGAAAACCAAAGCC
>PVJH01020322.1:0-40908 GCA_004026705.1 Nesogale talazaci | reverse complement strand
CTGTTGTGTCAAGTACATTTATACATATGTTGCCATCATCGTTCTCTAAGAATTTTCTTCCTACTTGAGCTCTTGGTATCAGCTCCTCATTTCCCCTCCCTCTCTCTCTTCTCTCCCTCATGAACCCTTGCTAATTTATAAATTATTATTATTATTATTATTATTATTATTATTGTTTTTTCAAGTCTCTCACTGTCCGACGTCTCCCTTTACCCCTTGTCTGCTGTCCATCCCTCCAGGAGGGGGTTATAGGTAGGTCATTATGATCGCCTCCACCTTTCTTCCCTCACCTTCCTATGGAGGAGTGTTTCCAATGAGTTAATTACTATCCATATTAACTCTTTATCCTCATTGCTAAGGTTCATATAAGAATAATATCTGTGTTAAACTTTCTAGAGAAAAAAAGAATGTAGTATTCTTGTAGAATTTAGGAGCATTTTAGAGATTTTTTTCATTTGCTTATGAATCCATACAGACTTTTAAAATTCATGCAACAATTAAGTAAAGACATTGAGAATGGGCACTATCTTGTGATAGCCATTTTATGACAGACATAGGCTGTCTTATGGTGCACAATTCTATATAGAGTCATCCAAGATATAAAGAACTAGAATATTAAAAGAGGGCTAGATTTTCTAGGAAAAGTTTATATCTATGTCATAGTCCTGGTGTTCTTCAGGAAGATCTGGAGTGGCTATAATTTTCATGATGGTTGATTTTTTTTCTCAAGGTGCTGAGGTATCTGAAACATTATCCCTGAAGGTGCCACCAAATGTGGTAGAAGATTCTATCCGAGCCTCTGTCTCCATTTTAGGTGAGTCTCCAGTCCCTAGAGGAGTTAGGCATTAAATAAGTTCCCACTATATTTCTTTTCCATTATCATCAAAATAACAACTGCAATTTTAATTTATTTATTTCCTTCCTTCCTTCCTTACCTTTCCTAAGGATTCTCATTTCTTTTTTTTTGTCACTTTTTTCTTTTTTTTAATTTTATTGGGGGCTCTTACAGCTACTATAACATTCAGTACATCATTTGTATCAAGCACATTTGCACACATATTTCCACATACATTTCCCAATATTTTCCACTTGAGCCCTTGATACAAGCTCCTCTTTAAAAAAAAAAAAAAAAACTCCCCTTTACCCTCCCCCCACCTTTTTTTTTTTAATTAATCATTTTATTGGGGGGGGCCCTACAACTCCCATCACAATCCCTAACAACATCAGTTGTCTTCAGGCCACTTTCACACACCCATTGCCATCATCACTCTCTCTCCCTCCCTCCAGGAGGATTCTCATTTCTTGACTTCAATGTATTATCCATTTGTTCTGAATGGTTGTTTATAATCTCTGAGTTTTACGACTTCACATCTCTCTCATTTCCTAGGAGACATATTGGGCTCGGCCCTGCAAAACATACAAAGCCTCCTACAGATGCCCTTTGGCTGTGGGGAGCAGAATATGGCCCTCTTGGCTCCTAACGTTTATGTCTTGAACTATCTGAACAAAACCCAGCAGCTGACTGAAGAGATCAAATCCCAGGCAATAGGCTACCTGACCGCAGGTGAGTGA
Source organism: Nesogale talazaci (assembly GCA_004026705.1). NCBI lineage: Eukaryota > Metazoa > Chordata > Mammalia > Afrosoricida > Tenrecidae > Nesogale > Nesogale talazaci. The sequence goes on along the minus strand of PVJH01020322.1, from coordinate 39,336 downwards.
TTGAATGAGTGAGTGAGAACTCCACAATGTCGTTTTCAATGGATTCTCAGAAAGCTTGAGCTGCTACTTATCTTGAAGTACTAACACCATGGTAGTTTTTTTCATGGTGACTATACTATAAATTGTTTAGGGCTCAAAACCTAACGGCGCCACAAAATTCAGGAAAGATCACAGAAGACACCAAGGTGTTTTTGGTAATGTCTTCAGCCTAAGTATACATCTTTACCAATCATATTATTTCATGAACATTTTCATGCAGGGTACCAGAGGCAGCTGAACTACAAGCACTATGATGGCTCTTACAGTACCTTTGGGGAAAAGTATGGCAGGAACCCAGGAAACACATGGTAAGAGGAGGACAGTGTTTGAGTTCTTTTTGTTATGCTAATTCTTTATGTGCACCATGACAATTATATAATAAACAGAAAGTCTCAGCTTCAAATATCTGTACATTAGACTTGTTCCTCAAATTAATCCTGTTAATAAGCTACTCCTTCTACGATCGTTCCCACAACTATGAATCTGGTTTCTCTTTGGGTTGGTTTGGATTAATGATATGACCAGCAAACATAACATCACCTTCTTGATAAACCATATCAACTTCCGCTTATGCTATGAATCTTATATCATACTCCTCTTTAACTGAGAATAAATTCACTCACAGAAGTAAAGAAAGTAGGAGGCAATGATAAGAAACATAATATTTTAAGTCTCTAGGATATAAAAATATTGCACAAAACCTACTGCCCATGGAGTTGATTCCAACCCACATCAAACCTCTGTAGAGTTTCTGGGACTTTGCAAATCTCTACAGGAACAGATAGCCTCGTCTTTCTCACAAAGAATGCCTGGTAAGTTACAACACCCAGACTTACCATTTGCAGTCCAACAGTTCCCTGACAAAGAAATTATTGCATATGAGAGTGGCATGTGAGAGATTCTATCACCTGAAGGGAATTTTCAAAAAGAAAGATTTCAAAATTTCTCAAACAATACATAAATATAGAAGTACTTAGACTACTTGTAGCTATAAGAAAGTGAGTCAGGAAGGGGATCCCAAAGCTGACAGATTAAGCAAGAGACTAAAGGGAGATGGGTGGGTGCTCTACTTAGACAGGATTTCTGAGAGGAGTCACACCAATATAAGGAGTATCCTACACAGCCTGTTACCATAGTAACAACATAAAAATCTTCCTGTCTCCACCCTTCCACCCCATAGGCTCACAGCGTTTGTGCTAAAGACGTTTGCCCAGGCTCGGGCTTTCACCTTCATTGATGAAGCACACATTACCCAAGCTCTCTCCTGGCTCTTCCAGAAGCAGATGGACAATGGGTGTTTTAGGAGCTCTGGGTCCCTGCTCAACAATGCCATGAAGGTGAATTGTTCCAAAGTTTACTCTGTCCGTGGTGATGTCCACAGGAGTGATGAGAAATAATAACTTAAGAATTCCTAAGGGAAATTATCAGAGGAGAATAAAACATTTTTTTAATTTTAAAAAAAAATTTAACTCATTGCCATTGGTGCCAATTCATAGCAAGCCTGTAGGGCAGGGGAGAACTGCCCTGTGGATTTCCAAGAGCATAACTCTTTATGGTGTAGAAAGTCCTGTCTATCTCGCAGCACAAAGAAAGAATAGAATTTAAGTTGGTTTTGATGTTTTGTCTCCTATTAATTGATACAGGTAAAAAGAAATTTCCTGACATAGCATAATAGACTAAGTAAGAACATTATCATAAATTGAATTATGGAAGTCTCTCTTCAATATTTACAGGGTGGCATAGATGACAGAGTGACCCTCTCTGCCTATATCACCATCTCCCTTCTGGAAATTCCTCTCCCAGTCACTGTAAGTACTTATTGCCTTGCTGAAGCACATGCAGTGCTGGGTGCCAATAAGTTGTTCGCCTGTTGTCTGGAATATCACCTTGCGAGAAACCAAGCATCAGCTTTCATGCCAAATGCTTCACAGATGAATAGAGGATTTGGTCAAATCAGCACAAAAGAATTACATTTCCCCCGTGATGCTTCTGTGCGATTTGTCCTCCCCTCACCCCTTCACACACATATACACAGACTGAGGCTAGAGAAACAAAATTCATAAACACCCATATGTATATAAGGGAGAGGTTTATATACAAGAGCAAGTGAACATTCAGAAAAACATCCCAACCTAGTCCAGTCCAAAATCATAAGTCCGATATTAGCCCATATGCCCGATACCAATCGATAAGTCCTCTTCAGACTCACGAAAGGCCTCCAATGATGCCGAATGTAGATAATCCCAGTCCAGTAGGTAGAAAGTCTTTGTATCCAGTGGCGTTGTAAACATCTCAGTGCTGGCAGGGGTCCCTGCATGGCTTCTCAGCGCCCAGGGCTGCATCAGGGTGGGTCCATGTTCCTTCTTCTCAGGGATGTCTCGCAGGGAACCAGTCTTGTCAGTCGTGTCTCCAAGGAAGTGAACAGAGAGAGATTGTGTCTCTGCCTCCAAGAAGGAATTACCACATTTCCTGAAATTCCCAGGAGAAGGCCATGCCCACACAGAAGTCTCATTGACTAGATCGACAGGCTAGATTCCCCTCCCGTCACCCTTAATCCTCAAATTGACACCAAATTAGGTAACACACACACACAGACACACACACGAATTCTAAATATATGGTCTCTGTTTTGTCCTTGTTATTAGTTATCACAAGTTCTCAAGATGGCAGGGATACAGGCCAGACATTGCTTCTGGTGACCCACAGGCAAAAGAGTGGGGTCCTATCTCCCCTTGCTTGACCTTGGGCTATGTGTGGTCCAGACTCTTTGCCCGTGAAGATTCCTCTGGCCAATCGTGTGGTCAGACCAGACTGTGTCCCTCCCAATGTGCCAGGGCAGCAGACACCAAGAGAGGTCCTGCCAGACCCCAGTATGGCTTTCCGGCCTGGGAATCCAGGTATCCAATATCCTAGAGGGAAGCCAGAGATGAACAGGTGTACCCAGGGTGCTGTCAGTCTCTGCCACAAATGCATTGCCCCTATTTCTGGTCAAGCAGACCCTCTTCACACCCAAACTTTCTGTCTACTCAGATCTAGAAGGCCTGTGAGTGGCCAGAGAGGCCTCCATGCAAATTGGCTGCTGCAGTTTCCTGCAGTGGGTGGGGCAGCAGGAGCCTGGCCCACATCTCTGTCAATAAGCACAGCCTGGCTTCTTCTGGGTGGGAGTCAAGGTGATGGAGGGCTGCCCTGTTGCAGTTATTGTTGCTTCACCTTCTTCAGCATGAAGTAGGCCTACACCGCCTGACCATGCACGACAGGAGCAGACTGCTCTGCTCCACAGAGTTTTCACTGTCCAATCTGTTGGAAATGTTTTGCCAGACCTTTCTTGCTAGTCCATCTTAGTCTGGAATCTTTACTGAAACCTTTCACCAGCACAGCCACATGAAAGTGTCTGCTGGCATGTGGGTGATGGTTGTCCTTGAGTTGTACTGGCCTGGAACAGAAGCAGCTCTCCTACATGGAAGGCAAGAATTCTACCACTGAATTTCTAACAACCTCAGTGTGAAAATAACCAATTTTTAAAATGCTGTTTTCTCAATCCATAAGAATGAGAGTAGGACTGAGCCCTGGTGGTGTAAGTGGTTGATTGTGGGACTGCGGCCCGCGGGCTTGGCGGTTCAAATCCAGCGGCGGCTCTCAGGAGCAGCACTGGGTAGCTCCCACGACCACCAGAGGGCAGCGATGCCCAAAAAACAAAACAAAACAAAAAGAATGAGAGTAGATGGGCAAGTGTATTTGGAAAACATCATTGCCTCCTTGCCAATATCCCTGTGCTTACGTAAGAATGCTGACATCTCTGTTCACATAGTTAAGAGCATCCTTGTTCTCTTCACAGCATCCTGTTGTCCGAAATGCCCTGTTCTGTTTGGACTCAGCCTGGAAGTTATTCCAGGATAGACCTCACGGTAGCCATGTCTACACGAAGGCCCTGTTGGCTTATGCTTTCGCCCTGGCCGGTAACCAGGAGAAGAGGAGAGAGGTACTCACGTCACTTGAGAAGGAAGCTGTGAAAGAAGGTGAGTGCACGAGTTAAGGGGTCTCTCCCACCCCACACCCTCTGTATTGCAAATTGCACAGCGAAAATAAAAGCAAAACACAATTCTACTCCTCTCCCCTGTGATCCTTTTTCTTCGCTTATTTACCAAGTCCCATGGTACAATCTCACTCGCTCACTCACACAGAGTCTACCCTGACTTGAGGACAAAGACCCTGCAGAACAGGGCAGATGGGCCCCTGGGAGATTCAGAAATTGTCCATCTTTACAGGAGCAGAAAGCTTCATCTTTCTACCAAAGAAACTGTTCCCAGAAACTCTACTCAAATCATCTCTTTTTACAAATCTCCCCATTCTTAGTTCCAATTTAAATGACTACTTTACATATTTCATGCTTTTCCCATCCATCTCTTAATACAGAAACATTTGTTTACCAGAAGCATAATAACTCTCTTTGGGGCTGAGACCCGGTGGCAAAATAGAGGCCATCAGAGTGTTCTCCTCATGGGGTTGTTAGGGTTTACATGGCTCAATACGTGTAAAACCCTTAAAAGGGTCCACAACGTACAACAAGGGCCAGGGGGCTTCAAAAGATTCGTGGAGAAATAGAGTTAAAAGACAATCAAATTTTTCCACAGACTTTTAAAATTACCCGCATGCCATAGAACTATTAACTCTGGGCTGCGCCCCAGTGGCGTAGTGGTTGTGCACGGGACTGCGGCCCACTGGGATGGAGGCTCAATTCCAGCTCCCAGGAGCGAAGGCTGGGCCTCCTACTCCCACCACCTGAGGGCAGTGATGCCAAAAAAAAAAAACATTAAAAAAAGAACTATTAACTCTTATTATGTGTCTTAACGCTCCTGAAATGTAGTGAGTTATGATTTGTATAAAAGAAAAGGTATCTATATAAGATTTGAACAATTATAAGAAAGCAGCTCTCATTTCAGTTCTGATTTTGCTATTTACATCTTAAGTTAAATATGATTATACAGTCACTTATAAATCCCCTTTTCTCATGTGCAGATAACTCCATCCACTGGGCACGGCCTCAGAAGCCAAAGGTATCTGAGAAGCATTTTTCCAAACGGCAGGCTCCCTCCGCGGAGCTGGAAATGACCTCCTACGTGCTCCTCACTTACCTCACCCAGTCTGACCTGTCCATGGAGGAACTCACCACTGCCTCTCGCATCATCAAGTGGATCATAAAGCAGCAGAACTCCCTAGGGGGCTTCTCCTCCACCCAGGTCTGTGGTTTGCCAAAACCTGTTACTTGAGCTTCCAGCAGCAAAAGGTTTGAAGGAGATAGAATCACGTAGCAGGTAGAGAAAATAAAGATGAAAATCGGTTGAAAAGTAGAGAAAAGAAGCTTAGCCTTCAGAAAGAGTAAGAAATAAGGGGAAATGAAAGTCAAAGAGTACTATGAAAAGAAAATGCTGCAAATTCTGGCTCTCAACTTGTTATTCACACATTCTCCCATGTCCCACAAGCGTACCTCCCTAGATCAAATGGAGGGACATCTAGGCACCATGGTCAAGAACAGATAAGAAAATCTCCTGCAATCCTTTTAGAAGTTCTACGATTCCTTTAGAAACTGTTCCCAGACGACTGAGCCCTGGTGGTGCAGAGGTTGTGTAGGGGACTGCAGCCCACAGGATTGATGGTTCAAATCCAGCAGCAGCTCTCCAGGAACAAGGCTGGGCTTCCTACTCCCACCAGGGCAGCGATGCCACAAAAGAAAAAAGAAAAGAAACTGTTCCCAGAAACTCTACTCAAATCATCTCTTTTTACAAATCTCCCCATTCTTAGTTCCATTCTCCCCATTCTTAGTTCCAATTTAAATGACTACTTTACATATTTCATGCTTTTCCCATCCATCTCTTAATACAGAAACATTTGTTTACCAGAAGCATAATAACTCTCTTTGGGGCTGAGACCCGGTGGCATAGTGGTTGAGTGCGGGACTGCAGCCCACGGGCTTGGTGGATCAAATCCAGCAATGGCTCTCCAGGAGTGGGGCTGGGTAGCTCCCACGACCACCAGAGGGCAGTGATGCCAGAATAATTAATTAATTAATTCTAAAAAAGAATTCTTTTTACACATTCAAAGTCCTGAACCTCCTACACTTAGATAATCCAGTATCTAGATGAGCACTCAACTTCTTTTTTTAAAGTTTTATTGGCACTTCATCCACATATCATCTAATTCAATAGTTCAAGCATATCGAGAAGAGTTGTACAATCATTACCACAATCAATTTTAGAGCATTTTCTCTTTGAAATGTACTCAACATCTTTATGTACATGAGAGAAATCTTTAGCTCCAGAAAACTGGAGTCAGTGTAGCTATCCTCAAAGGGGGAAAAAAGCAGCAATCAGGCATCTCTTCCTGTTTTTCTCTTATTTTTTTCCATTTGAATTTTTTATTAATGATTTTGTTCAAACATCTACTATTTATTTCTTAGGGATTTATTAGTTGAAGGATGTTCATCAGACTGAATGTTAATGAGAATTGAGAGTATAGTATACCAGGAGAAAATCACTAGATTTAGGAAATGCTCAAATTTTTTAAAAAGGAAGCCACAGAAGAGTGTTCCTAATCCAGAAAATAATCATAGTTATTTATATTTTATTTCTTTTGGAGAAATCAAACAGGAATTTTTATTAATCGCTTTATTGGGAGGCTCTTACAAATCTTATGAGATTCCATCATTCAATTGTGTTAAAGCAGTCTTGTACATATGTTGCCATCAACATTACCAAAACATTTCTCTCTAGTAGAGCCCTTGGTATCAGTTCCTCTTTCCTCCCCCTCCATGCCCCCCCCACGTGTGAATTCTTGATCAGTTATATAGTATTGTTGCTATTTTGTGTCTTACCCAGCTTATTATCTTTCTTTACCCACAGCTCTGTTACTTGTCCCCTGGGGGTAGGCTATATATTCAACCTTGTGATGGTTCCCCCTTTATGCCCCCTCCCCACCTCTCAACCCCATCCCACTCCCAATCTCCTACCCACATGGTATTGCTACTCCCACTACTGTTCCTGAGGGGTTTTATCTGTCCTGAATTCCATGTGTTGAGAGCTTTTATCTGTACCAATGTGTTTACTCTGGTCTATCCAGATTAGTAAGGTAGAACTGGGTCATGGTAGTGGGGTGGAATTAGAGGTATAATGTTTCATTGGTGCTATACTGCACCCTGGTTAACTTGTCCCTTCCTTGTAACCATTCTGTGGAGGAATGTCCAATTCAAATGGACTTTGGGTCTCCACTCCAACCCACATCTTTCACAGCGATATAATTGCTTGTTTTGTATCTTTTGATGCCTGATACCTGATCCATCAACACCTGGTCGTCACTCAGACTGGTGTTCTTCTTCCACGTGGACTTTGTTGCTTCCCTGCTGGCTGGCTGCTTGTTTAACTTCGAACCTTTAAGACCATAGACACTATATCTTTTGATCGCTGGCACCATCCACTTTCTTCACCATGTTTGCTTATCCACCCATTTTGTCTTCAGTGATCATGTAGAGATGCACTGTTTGTGAGCACCAAAGAGTGCCAGGTTGTTAGAACAAATTATTCATGCTTTTAGGAAGACCTTAAGAAGAGGCCCAAAGTCCACTTACTATCTTAATACTTAACATACAAATACATGTACATTGGGCTCTATCCCTTTCATTAGAAACTAATATATTTACATATATACATGCCTATGGATATACCTCTACAAATAGCTTTTGCTTCCTACTTCCTTCCTCTATTTCCTTTCACCTTCCTCCTATCCCATTATCACACTCACCCTCCACTCCACTCCCAGTGGGTCCTCTTTGGATACATTGCACTTGATCAAAATCCTCCTCGCTATCATTTTTGGGTCTCCTGATTTTTCCTCCTCCCTGAGTCTCTTGGCTTCCCTTCCCCCACCTTCCTGCCCCATCCTCTCCCATTTCCCTCTGAGACCACCAGCCCTGCTATTTTCTCCTCAGGATTGCTTGGCCCAACTATCTTACATACATAGACATAGGACAAAAGAAAAAAGTGGCTCCGGGCCTGTCAGCTGATCCTTATGAGTATTCACCTTCTCATCAGGTCTGATCAGGTGCCAAACCCTGTCCCCCAAGTCAAAAGTCCATCTTCAGGATTCCTTGAGGACTTGGATACTTTGTCTCCTTTGTTGCCCTGTTGGACCCCCTTCATGTTTCGCCCCGCTGTGCATGGGGTAGACCAGGCACACTTTCTGCTTCGTGTCTCCCACATTATCCCCCATAGTGGTCTGGATCCATAGTGGCTCATGGTGGGACTGGTCCTAGGATCCTCTCTGTGCGTTGGCTGCTCAGACCCGAGACTTGGTGGACCAGGATGTGGTCCTCTCTCTATCTCTCTCTTTGTCTCTCTCTCTCTCTCTCTCTCTCTCTCCCGCCCTCCCTCTTATTTCATGTCTGAGTGGCCTGGACAGACCGACCACCCGCCCCTGGCAATAACTTCAGTGCTGTCCTCTCTATTACATTCTTCTGGGGGAGGGGTCAGCATAGCTCAACTTGGGCCAATCCAACCACTTTTTGATCATGGCTATTAAGCACTTGGGTTTCTCTCAAGGCATTGACACCAGCATGAGAGCAAAGATTAATTTAAGGATTCAAATTGAACTTTGGTTGAGTGGTAGCAGGCCTTACCATAGCTGCTAAGTGAGACATCGAAGGCAAAGGAATGTCAGGAATAATCCCCTCATATAAATGATGGGGCATCACAAAGTTCATAGGAGTGTGGAATGAAAAGATAAGGGGATTTACCCACAAACTTAAAAAAAAAGTCTTCTTATTAGCCCCATATTCTATCCACATCCACAACTAGCCACATTCTATATCTCACATATTGCGAAAATGGTCCCTCTTCTGAAATATAATATGTAAACATTATGGTTCTAACATCTTATCTAATGATCATAATTCATTTTAGCATTAGAACTCCGGCATTTGTCATGAAGAAAGAAAACTATCCAATCTTCTTTGTGGTCATTAGCAAAAAACTTAGCCCAACCCTCCAAGGTATGTCATATCTGAGCAGACTCCCTTGCTTGTCTCCCTCAGGACACAGTGGTGGCCCTCCATGCCCTGTCCAAATACGGAGCAGCCACTTTCTCCAGCACTGGGAAAGCCGCACAGGTGACTGTTGAGAATTCAGGGAGTTTTTCCACCCCTTTCCAAGTGGACAACAACAACAAGCTATTACTACAGCAGGCCTCCTTGCCAGAGGTGCCTGGAGACTACAGTGTCAAAGTGACAGGCGACAGATGTGTTTACATCCAGGTAAGAGCCCGGAGAGACGCACAGTAACTCTGCTTACTGATGAATTTCACCTGGGCAAGGGATAAAGCAACTCCCTTTCAAAGTAGTTGAGAGGAAGAGTGATTAAAAAACAAATTTTGGGGCTGAGCCCTGGTGGCGTAGTGGTTGTGTGCGGGACTGCGGTCCACTGGGACGGAGGTTCAATTCCAGCAGTGGGGCTGGGCCTCCTACTCCCACCACCAAGAGCAGTGATGCCCAAAAAAAACCAAAAACAAAAATTCTTTTTTCTTTCTTTGGTATTCCACAGACTTCCTTGAAGTACAATGTTCTCCCAGGGATGGAGGAGTTCCCATTTGCTTTGGACGTGCAGACTCTGCCCCAAACTTGTGATGGATCCAAGGCTCATAGCAGCTTCCAGGTCTCCATCAATGTCAGGTAAGACCTTCTGAATGTACTGCCGATCTCTTGAAACAGCAGCCATCACCTGAATGGACTGTCTCAGCTAGTAGAGCAGTGTGACTACAACCCTCCAAGGCATGTCATGTCATGTCATGTCATGTCCCATGCCTTGCACATTTTGAAAAAGCAGTGTCCTCTCCTCTAGGGACCACACAGAATTTCTCAGTATTCTTGACTATCATCAGTAGGGCATGATGAAAAATTCCCCTAAGTAAATAAAGAATGTCATCTCGTCACTCATCTGAATTCCTTTTAATGTCGGCTAAGAATTCTATAATATTCTTGGCCAATCTAAGATGCAAATGGAGAATTCTTGAAAAGTTTGACTAGAAGAAATCAATGACTCTCTGTTAAAATCCCTCTGGCTATAAGGGATAAATAAATCTCAGATTATATTTAAAATTATATTTTCAGAAAAACACCAATATATATGGCAATATGTAAGTACTGGCTGGACTTGCCAAAAAAAAGTACCTATTCACAATGAATTTTATTACTTGTTGGGAATACTATTCAGGAAAAGCATCAAGACAAAATGTATATAACTAGAGGTCTCAGACCCAAGCTAAGCATCACTTGTATTGTTTTTTCTTAAAACACAGATTCACAGCTGAGCCCCGGTGGCGTAGTGGTTGTGCGCGGGACTGTGGCCCACTGGGACGGAGGTTCAATTCCAGCAGTGGGGCTGGGCCTCCTACTCCCACCACCGGAGAGCAGTGATGCCCTAAAAATGAAAAAAAAAAAAAAAAAAAAAACACAGATTCACAGACATGGATTTTTGGTTCAACCAGTCTAGCACAGGCCTGGGTCTCTGTGGCTCTAACAAGAGCCCTGCCAAGGCAGAGGCACAACCTACTGTCTAAGCCATCAGTGTAGGATGTTAAAAAAGACTTGCATGCAACTTTCAGAATTTCTGGGTATTTACTGTATGCATAGAAAACGAGAATGTATAATAACACAGAGACTTAATTCCTTCGTGGTTTCCTTCCTCGGATTTCAGCTACACAGGAAGCCGGCCTTCCTCCAACATGGTGATTGCTGATGTGAAGATGGTGTCTGGTTTCATTCCCCTGAAACCAACAGTGAAAATGGTAGGTTAATTATAAGCCCAGTAAACAGTATTTTATTTCATGTGCTATCTATCCCCAGAACAAGAAAATGTTAATGCTGAAATATTTCTAAGTCAGTTTCCATCAAGGAATCATAAAACCAGATCTAAACCCTACTGTCTTCAAGCTAATTCAGACTCATAGTAGAGGCTGTATCCCGCTGTCCCAGGCTTTGTAAATTGGTGGGGGGTGGGGGTAGGGGGGTGGAGAGAAGGTTGGGGGAAACCTTTCTGGGAGCAAATAGCCTCGTCTTTCGCCTGTGGGGTGACTGTTGGGATCGAACAGCTGCCCTTGAGGTTCGCAATTCAACACTTGCCCAGTATTGCCACCAGGACTCTGTATCAAAGAACCATACCGTTTCCAACTGGAAAACTGTAATGCAGCCTCTTTACAGGGGCCCCTTGCACTTGCATCCCAGTCTGGTAGGAGTGATGGTGACGAGAAGAAAATATCAGCAGGTTTCTGCCTCCTTAAACTAAGACACTGTGATCATGGTATCTCCCCTACCAGATAAGCATAAACTTAGACTCTGATGTGATGAAAAAAATAATGCTGGAAAAAAACAAACGGGAGAAAAAATGAATCAAAATGACACATTGATTATAAACATTACGGGAGTTCAGAGAAAAATGAGAGTATGCTAAGGGTCAGGGGGAACTCATTCACAAAGGAATGGAATGTGACTTGGCCTTCAACATATGAGTGACTCCCAAGCTTAGGGTCTTTTGCTCCCTTTTCTTTAGATATTCAAATTTGCACAACGGTCATGTGTCATACCAATATTTAATTCTGAGATGAAATTACCTTTCATTTTAGATTTTACATATTGTTGTCTTTGCTCATTATAAACTTCTGGAAGCATTCTATCTTTAAGCTAAATTTGGCACTAAAAATCCTTTCTCTCTTAGATGTAACTCATGAGTTATATCTATTTGTTAACATTTGTGACCTCTTTTTCTCAGCTTGAAAGAGCTAACCTTGTAAGTCGGACAGAACTCAGCAACAATCATGTCTTGCTATACCTGGATAAGGTGAGAGACTGCCAGTCTAGTTGTGAAAAATATAAAAATAATCTCTCTAAGGAAACCCTCTGAAAAGTAATCAATTATATATCAGCACCACCCTAACACATCCATATAAAAAGAAACACTGGGCTGAGCCCCGGTGGCGTAGTGGTTGTGCACGGGACTGTGGCCCACTGGGACAGAGGTTCAATTCCAGCAGTGGGGCTGGGCCTCCTACTCCCACCACCGGAGAGCAGTGATGCCCAAAAAAAAAAAAAGAAAGAAACACTATCCATATGTACTAAGACTTGGATCATATATTTATGAGAACACCCTTATCAGTAAACCAATCTGATTTTATAGCTATATGTTGTAACATAGTTTGTTCATTTCCATATGGATAGATGTGAAAAATTTTATCAGCCTTTATTTGTTTGTTTGTATCAGCCTAAGACTTTAATTCGTGAGAGTAATATCTTCACAAGGAGTATAACTGTACCAAGTCTCTGGGTATTTAAAAGTGACCATGACTACTCAACCAATAGAGGAAAAATATTGTTCATCTCTTATGACCAGAGCCACTTACTGGAGTTCATGAGAACATCTGCGCCCTTTGGGTGATTTCAAAAACCATTAGAGGAACCCTTCATTTGTCTACTGTAAGGGTTTTGTGTACAATATAAGGACCCGGGCGTGTCTTACTAGTTGATTAAAAAGATTTCTTCCAAAACCAGATGACTCCTTAAACTTAACCAAAGAAGAGCACATAAAGGTCCCTGGAAGGTCATTTAATTCTTCTTTCCTTTCTAGGTGACAAATCAGACACTGAGCTTGTCCTTCACCGTGCAGCAGGACATCCCTGTGAGAAATCTAAAACCAGCCATCGTGAAAGTCTACGATTACTATGAGACGAGTAAGTGGAAGACTTTTGCTTGGGAACTAAATTCCTGATGATAGAGCATTAGATCCGATCAATGTGTTGGAGTCGTTTGTGACATTGCCTGTTCTTATCCCTTCGTTTTGTTTCCAGAAAGTCTAGTTCTCCTGATTCTCTTCTCTGTGCACATTGCAGAAACTACTGTGGCAGACGTGTATCCGTTCCCAACACAAAATATCTGTAGGACAATATGGGGGGTTTGTTCAGTATAGGATCTGATACCTCCTACAAAACTGTAGGTTCCAGGGGAAGCTGACACAAGTGAGACAGTAATGAAATTCCTCAAGCAATGAACCAAATGAATGATTCTGACATCCCCGGAGGCTGCACTTCCTCCCACACTGAAGCCCCATTGCTGCTCTGTCTCCCCCAGTATCTGCTTTCCCTTTCTCTTCCCTGGTGTCCAGGGTGTTTCTTATGTCTGTGCTTTTTGTTACTTTTTTCAGGTGAGTATGCAATCGCTGAGTACAACGCCCCCTGCAGCAAAGGTAAGCAGTGAGCACTCCGAAGTGCAGCAGAACCCCATTAGCTTGTCCCCAAATCAACTCCATGGTCTCAGTGATGTCCCAGATAATGTCATCAATGTTTGTGCCATGTGTCTGCAGCCGTTCCCACAAAAGTCACTACAATTAGTCATAGTAACAAAAGCAGCTTGAAAAACCAATTTGCAGGCATCAGGATACTTACAGGGCTAAAACGCTAGGATTCTTTTGTGAACTTTCTAATCTTCAATCTCACTGCCATTGAGTCACTTCTGAAGATTAGAAATTTGAACTACCCCCATTGGGTTTCAGAGGCTGTCATCTGTAAGAGAGGAGAAGGCCTCATCATTCTCTATGGAGCAGCTGGTAGATTTGAAATGCAACAAATCATTAGCAACACATAACCCAGTATGGCACTAGGGATCCTTGGCAGCACTTTCCAAAACAAAACAAAACAAAAGAACAAAAACAAAAACCACCACTATCTCCATCCGCTGAATCCCAAAGGGCCATTTCTGCTCTGGCCTACTGGGTTGTTGTGAATCAGAATCAACTCAAGGGCTGTGAAACCAGGTTGGTCTTGCTTGCTGGGGTTTTTAGTTGGGTGGTTGGTTGGTTGGGTGGTTGGTTGGTTGGTTGGTTGGTTGGTTAATGTGCCGAGATTATTAGCCAATTACAGTGGTGTTTCTAAGCATACAGTTTCACCTGCACACGATACAAGCAGACACTGCTGTTTAGTAGCTGCCAGTGTTTCCAAACTCTGGTTTTGTCGAATGATCTAGTACTTCGGGCTACAATAGTCTGGTAACTAGTATTTGTGAACCTGGATCAATTACTTTTTTGAGAATGCAATAGTAAGTGAAAGAAAAAATGTTAACAGTTTCTGCTCATCTACCAATAATGCTGTAACTAAAAAAAAAAAAAAAAAAAATCAACAAAACCAACCCACTGCCATCTAGTTGATTCCAGCTTACAGAGACCCTATACAGGATTCCTTAGGCTGTAAATATTGACAAAAACAGATAGTCTAGTGTTGTAATTTATAATGGAAGGATTTTACAAAACAATTGAGTTGGATTAACTGGATGACCATGAGTTTTATTCATATAATCTAAGAAATGTTATATTTAAATTTTGCATTATTTTTAGCACATACTACCCTATGATTGAAATGAATAATGGACAGGACTAAGGGTTCTGCATGATTTATCCTAGAGAAGGCCCTTAGGGGTAGAAGTGGCACCATGATTTATTCCAATCTTAGTGCTACCATGGATAGAACTCTAACTAAATGTTTGTATAGGTTTCATGTTGCTCAGACTGTGCATTGCTATAGAAGAATACATTTACTGGGAGCCTGTCAAAATTCAGACTGTTCATAGGATTGCTTAATGATTATTTGTAATGAACTTTATTTTCAACTGTAGTATTTAGGCAACATTACGCTACTCAGATCTAAAGAAAGGAATTCGCTGCTCAGGAAATGTAAATCCATCTTAATGTACTTTATTTCCTCTGGGACAGATCAAGGAAATGCTTGAAGACTACATCAACAAACACTGCTCAGCTACAGCCCCTGCAGAGTATACAAGAAAAGAGTTACATCTCTTGATGAATAAACTCTTTTTCTGGTCAAGTTTTACCATTGATTCTTGATCCATTCAATAAATATTTATTGTATACTCATATGACTCCCAGTAGGATTTATGATGGTGGGTGATATACTCAATCCAAAATCCAATGGAGAGGCAAATGCTGGGTCCAGAGTCAGAAGCCAAAAATGTCCAAAAGCCACAATAGATCTTCTTGCTTCTATCAAAAGCTCAGTCAGGAAAACAGAAGTCTGGCTTGCCATATCAGATGATGTATACAGAACTGTGTGGTGGAATCTGTATATCAAAGGGTGTGAACGGGTTCACACCCAGTATGAAGGCGAGGTCTTCAGGATATCATCAAGGAAACAAAGAGTGTACCCCGGATCTCACCGGATACTAACTCAACTCACTGCCATCAAGCCACTGCTGACTCATCGTGACCCACTATGGGTTTTGAAGACTTCAACTGTTTACAGGAAAAGAAAGCCCAGTCTTTTTCCCACAGGTTGCTAGTGGTTTCAAACTGCCAACCTCCTACTCCCACCACCAGGGCAGTGATGCCTAAAATAAATAAAATAAATAAAAATAAAAAATAAATTTAAAAAAAAAATCAAACTGCCAACCACGAGAGACATAGCCTGATGCATAGCCGCTACACCACCAACACTTCTACCCAATACTAAAGTGGAGAATTAAAGATGCCCTCAAAGGGGGGAAAAAAGAATGTGGCTTGATCCACATTCTCCATCAAGGTCAGTTCTCAAAAGCACACCACTCCTGTCCAACAGTATAATAGAAAATGCCCCACAAAATGGGACCATAGCCACAGGACTATAAAGTCCAGAAACATAATCTATCATGTAAAGAACCCTGGCTTAAAGGGCCACATTCATTGACCCTACTCAGAGTAATTCCAACTCATAATGACCTTCGAAGACAGAGTAGCACTAGGGTTTCTGAAGCTGTAAATCTTTATGGAAGCGGAAAGTCTCAACTCTCTCCCATGCAGTGGCTGGTAGGTTCAAACTGCTGGCTTGCCGTTAGCAGCCAAAGAGGCGACCTCTTTATAACTGAAAATTTGATTCATTTTCTGTCTGGTGACATGAGAAATTGGGATCAGCTACTAGCAGCACTTTAAGTATCTTTACTAATAATCATAATAAATGTACGAGGAGTTTTCGTTGATGAAATTGCCCCCCCCTCCCCAATAAGCAAACTCACTTCAGTAACTTGATCCCAATTCATAGTGGTCCTATAAAATACTTCCCAGACAGTGTTTCTTAACCAAAGCAAAGGCCTTCACCTTTCTCCCTCAGAACGACATGTGGGTTTTAACCATGTGCCTATTAGTTAGCTACACACTGCTTATCCCAGCGTGCCACCAAGACTTTCATACAACCTGGTGATTGGAAATGAGTGCTCGTTCATGAAATAAGTAGTGATGAAGACTTACTAACTCTCTAAATTGGACAGCAATGATTTTGAAAGTTTGGTGCCTGGACCATCAACAAATGCAAATTTACAGGCCACATCCTAGACCTACAAAATTAAAGCTGGGCTGTCTCCTAGGACTTCATTTTAATAAGGTCTTCAGGTACTTATAATACACAGTAAAGTTTGAGCATCACAATGCTAGAAACTATTGACTCTCTCCAACAAAGACCTAAAGGGAACTGGCTAAGATCAATTCACACTTGCCACACATAAACAAGGATCTCAAACAGTACAGGGGTTAGGACTTTGACTGCTAATCACAATGTCTGTTAAGCATCTAAAAAAGAAAGAAATGTAAAATCTTCCATTAGATAGGAATCTAGAAGGTGAGAAGTCTTATTCCCTTATTTTGGTTGCTGGTGTATAGAGAAACCGCAGAAATCCTGGGGGTTGATTAGGAACATATCAACACTACTGGATTGTCTTTAAATGGAAAGAAAAATCAGAAGGAACTGATTTGACTTAGAAAACCCTGATCAACTGCTTTGCTGAAACCTTGGGTAAGCATAGATAATACTAAAATGCTTAACAGATTTTTTTAAGTTTTTTAAGTAATTTAAAATTGAAACCTTTCCAAATGATAAGCACTTGGAGAAGAAATATTTGTGTCTATTCTTACAAGCCAACCCATTACCCAGATATGTATGGTAAACTGGAATTAAAAAAATAAAGAACTAGAGGAATGAGAGGAAGAGGAGCTTATGCTGGAGGGGTTCAAGTAGATAATGTAGATGAATGTAGCAATATGCTTAATACAAATATGCTTAATACAAATGATGTATTAGATGTCTGAGCCCCAATGAAATCTATATTTAAAAAATTAAATCCATAACTTTCACCAAAAAAAAAGAGGTCTTGTGCAGCAGATTTACCCAAGACAATGTCACTTGATCTCTTGACGGCTGCTTCCATGAGCACTGGTTATGGATCCAAGCAAAATGAGACCCTTGTCAATTTCAGCCTTTTCTCCATTTATTATTTTGTCACCTGCACATTCACTTGTGAGGATTTTACTTTACATTGAATTGTCGTCCATTTTGAAGGCTGAGACCCTTGATTTTATCAGAAACTGGCTCAAGTCCTCACTTTTCAGCAATCAAGGTTGGGTCACAGGCTTTCATAGACTTCCTACAATCCTGTGACCAAATTCTTCTTCATGTAATCCAGCTTATCTGATGATTTGCTCAGCATAAAGATTTAATAGATCTGATGAGAGAATGCAACTCTGATGCATAGTTTTCCTTATTTTAAACCACGTCACATTCTCTTGTTCTGTTCACACACCACTGCCTCTTGATCCATGTACAGCTTCTGCAGGAGAGAAAATGAAGTGTTTGCACCTTCCATTCTTCTCAGAATTGTCCATACTTTTTGTGATCCCCACAGTGGAATGACCTTGCATACATCATCAATGACACGAGTAAGCATCTGTCTGGTGTTCTCTGCTTTTAGTTCCACCTGACATCAGCGATGATTTTTCTTGTTCCACATCCTCGTCATCGCCCACCAGAAGGGACTCACAGAAAATGAACTAAAGAATGTGAATTACAGTGATGCCAAAAAATAAAAAAGAATGTGAATCGTATATAGGACATTAAGTTCTTAGAATAGATGAAAGGTTTGTATTATAAGCTATAAAGCTGATTGAAAGCTCAAGTTAAACCATAAGCACCTACGGATTTTATGAAGCAGCTTAAAGATGATGATGTTCTGAGGAGGTCTTAAAAGCTAAGGTGTAATTATTGGTCTCATCATCGAAAAGGAAAAAGAGTGATTAAAATTGAAACAGTTCAATGGACTAAGGGGCCATTAAGATCATTCCCAAATAATAATTAGCAGGTTTTAAAAACAGGTTTAGGCTTTGAATAATTAACAGTTAATACAACCCTGGAACCAGAAAAATTAGGTGGCACATGGCTACTCCTACCAACAGCGCTGAAAGGGACTACATTCCAAGATCCTGGTTATTATTACACAATAGCAAGAACCAATCCACATTTAATAGGCAAGAAACACACTATCGAAAAAGAGGACATACCAAAAATATAATCAACTAATGAAAATCCATGAGGTGATTTTTTTCAAATAGCAAAAACATGCATTGGGGAGATATGGAAAAATTAACATGTAAAATGCTTGCTTATATAAAAATTCTAAGACAAAAGTAAAATACCTTTTAAACTACTGTATGGCCATCTAATAATAGATGAGGCTGTTGCCCTGTGCTGTGGAGTTAACATAGACACATAATTACCCTGCAGGACAGAGTAGAACTGCCCCCGTAGACTTTCCTAGGCTTTAATCCTGATACAGAGACTTGGAAGAGTTAGTCTGCTGGTGATCAATACTGTAAATGTGACCGTTTGCTGAGATTCAGTGTGTTAAATGGAGACCAGGATGTAACCGTTCCTTCTCCTATAGTAAAATTCCTTTTACTCCTGTTAATTATTCAAAGCCTAAAACTGTTTTTAAAGCCTGCTGATTATTATTTGAGAATGATATTAATTCAAGAAAGGGGAAGCAGGGTCATTTAGATGAGCGATGAAGTCTACAACCTTAGGGGATCTGACAACCCCCTATTCCCCATTCTCACTAATTAATCTACCAATTGATGGATATATGTTTCATATGAACCTTGCTCTCTTTTGTCCTCTAATCATGGTAAAAACCTGTTAATTCCCATCTGGGACAATTGCAATGACTGTTTCTTGTCACATAGTTTAAGGTATATAATTTGCCAGATTAAGACTAAACTCAGAAACAGTTTAGAGAAAGAAACCCATCTGTTTCCTTCTGTCAGTACTTGCAGGAATAAATCTAGAATTTCTTGACTTGATCTGATCTCTGTTTTCTATTATAGTGACAGGCAACCTTGTAGGCAGAAACCCTAGAATCCCTGGTGATGCAGTGACTAATCACTGGCCGCTAATTGAAAGGTCAGCCAGCATTTAGAACCTGCCACCCATCCCATGGGGGGAAAAATGTGGCAGTTGGCTTCCATAAAAATTACAGCTCTAGAAAAGGATATTAATAATGGTTGTACAACACAAAGGGTCTAATCAAAGACATTGAATTATACAGGTAGATGTTTTCGAATGGAGAAGGTTTTATTGTGTATATTTTTACCACAATTTAGAAAAATAATTACACTAATAACAATAAATACAAGGAAGAATAAAATGTTCTAAAATTGTCATAATTATTATACACTTCTTCTTGATTTGATTGAACTATTTAATTGCATGATATATGAATGAATGCCAATAAAAACTTTTGGTTTTGGTTTTGTTTGGGGGCATCACTGCCCTCCAGTGGTGGGAATAGGAGACCCAGGCTTGCTGCTGGATTAGAACCTTCAGTCCTGCACACAACCACTATGCCACAGGGGCTCAGCCAAAAACTGTTGGGTTTTTTTTTTAATTGCATGCTGTATACATGGATAAACTGAACAGATGTTGGAAGGAGAATGGGACTATACCTACAGATATATATATACATAAAACAGGTTATTTGAGCACATATATTGATATTTGTGGCAAATCTATCTGTAAATGTGGTGGTACGTACAGGAGGCAAAGTTATAAAAACTTTTTAGACATAACCAAACACCCTGAGAGAATGTGGTTTGGAATGATTATCTCAAGAGACACCAAGGTCAACTGGTATAACATAGTCCATAAAGTGATACTCTACATTCTATCTTTGTGAGTAGCAACTGGTGTCTGTGATACAGGCCACCTAAAGTACAACTATTAAGTTTCTCCCTGTCCAGAAAAGAAAAGAGTGGTAAAAACTAAAAATGCATGAAAACAATTAGTCCAATTGATGAATGGACCACGATAACACAACTTTTCCATGAACCTGTGACCACAAGATATAGACAATGTCTATCTACCACTATTGACTACTCTGAAAGAGATCACATCAGAAGATCCTGGATAGAGTGGGAGAAATGTGGAATAAGACTCAAAATCATAAGAGATAGATTTTACTGTCAGAGACTGGTCAAGACTAGGACACTTCATCATCCTTCCGGTCTGAAAATTAACACACGTATTAGAATAATCACCAAGTAAGATCAAAAGAGCAAGATTTGCCCAAAGAAAGGGTTCAGAGGTTTAGGAAAGGATTAGAAAGAGGAAACACGGGCTGAGCCCCGGTGGCGTAGTGGTTGTGCGCGGGACTGCGGCCCACTGGGACGGAGGTTCAATTTCAGCAGTGGGGCGGGGCCTCCTACTCACACCACCGGAGAGCAGTGATGCCCCTCCCTCCAAAAAAAAAAAAGGGGAAACACAGGGAGGAAGTGGCATAAGTGATGGTACATTGAGGTTATTGCAATGGATGAATTGTGGGGAACTGCATAAATTTTAAGTGTAAAACATTATCTGGTTGTGAGCTTCCTGCAGAGACAGGAGGAGGTCTGGCCATGTGTTTGAGAGATGGCTTACAGTTTGAAAGGGAATTTTGTCCCCACATGACATAAATCAAAAATTTCTGTGAAGGACTTCTGACAAGATGGCAACCAGGTAGGCAGCCTGCACTAGGAGCTCCATGGAGATCAGTAAACAAGGAGATTGGGAGGATGAGTCGGGGGAACTAAGACTGTCAGTTACTTTCTGTGGCAGCCCAGAGCACTTCTCCAAACCAGGAACTGATTTCCACCCACTCTTCTACACCGGCTGAAGAGCCCTGGGGAACTGCAGCCTGGTGCCAAGGCTACTCTAGCCAGCATCACCCACACTGCTGAGGAGCCTTCGATGGCTACCAGCCCCTGTGACATCCCTCTGCACAGCAGCTAACACACCCCGAGATCACCAGTCGCTCAGTGGTGGCTTTTGCAGTCGCATTTTGATCCCCCAAACCTCCGTCACCTGCACATGACGTTCTTTGCCACTTCAGGGAACATCCCCCCACCCGCTGGCAACTGCCTTCACCATGACTAGAACTCTCCTACTTTCTTAGCACAACCTCTCCCTGCAGCACCCAGTGCTCTACTGCTGTCCACCACAGAACTGCCAGTCACCACGGGGGCCTCCCTGCCCGCCCCCCACCACCATCACCATGCTTCATGCCCCTGTCCATGGACTCTCACTCACCTTTGGACCACAGCCTGCTTCACTGCAGTCAGAGTCTGTCAGCCATCCATATAGGCTTCCACAGCCGTGAACAGATTCCTCTGGAAGCCCGAGAGGTGTGCAAGTGCCACACTTTACACTGCTGCTGGATCACTGCAGTCTGACCACGGTGGCACCTGGTGCTGGAGAGGGGGTTATCCAACCCACCCGCCAAAAAATGAAATTGCAATCCACTACAGCACTGGTTCTCTACCTGTGGTTGAGACCCCTTTGGAGGTTGAATGACCCTTTTACAGGGGTCACCTAAGACCATGGGAAAACACATATTTACCATGATCTTAGGAACCAAGATACTGCTCCTCTATCTGGTTCCAGGTGCGTCTACCCACATGCAAATACGTCCATGCAAACACCGGGCGTGCGGGCTGTTATCCATGCTGTACTATGCTTCCAGACAAATTTTCATTTATTTGTTGTGGCAGTCATGTGCTTATGTTAATTTCATGATTGAAATGTAGGGGTGGAGTCTAGCCTGTTAATCTGGAGATAGCCATTGAGTGGCCAATGAGGCCTCTATGTGGGCATGGCTTTCTCCTGAGACTTCTGGGAAATTTCACGATATTTCCCTCGTGAAGATGAGAAGCTATCTTCCCCAGTTGTTGGGAGTTAGTCTCAGAGACGATGAATCTTGGACAAGACAAGATGGCAGCGTCCAAGAAGCTGGAAGAGCTGGCGGAGCGATCACACGGTTTTACCCTGGTGGAGCCAGACCTCTGAAACTGGCGTGGCCACATGGAGACCTCTGCCAGCGATGAGTTGCTTCTGCTGTTGATGGACCCTGAGCTCTGGAAGCGAGGATCCAGTGCTGGGATTCTGCACCCACTGACCTGTGACTTCATGAGTCAAAAAGAGACCTTATAGACTGATTTGGGGCATATGAGTTAATATCGGACTTATGACTTTGAATTGGACTGGGCTCAATGTCCTGTTCCTCTTGTATATAAACTTTTTCCTTATATCTATATGCATGTCTATGAAGTTTGTTCCTCTAGTCTACCTGGACTAACACATTTGTCATTAGAAATAAGTATTTTACAATACATAACTATATAGATTGTTTTAGAGATCAATCACCGTGCTTTCATGATGTTCAATTTGTAACAGTGAAAATGCATCCTGCACATCAGATATTTACATGACCTTTCATAACAGTAGCAAAATTTCAGTTATGAGGTAGCAACAAAAATAATTTTATGGTTGGTAGGTCACCACAACATGAGGAACTGTATTAAAAGGGTCGTGACATGAGGAAAATTGAGAACCACTGGGCTGGAGTGAGAAAGAAACCCCAGTAGGTCAAAACAGTAGTCCCACCCCATCAGATGGATACAGGCAGCTCACGGAAGCATTCCTACCAGCTTCCCAAACAAAGAGCCCAAGGATCTTTGACTCCTTAGAAAACAGTGCCAAGCTCCTCCAAATTGACCTGCAGACAGCAATTATCCACAACCTCAATGGAAAAAATCAGGAAAAGCAAAATGTAATGTTGGAGGAAGACCTGAACTTAGCAGCATGCATAAAAGAAGCTGAAGTTGATCTACTACAGAAAGAAATCTTCAGAGTGCCTGGAGGAATACAGGATATGAGGGAGGCAATGACGGGGAAATGATGAAGCAATAGAGAAGAAAAAGGCCATGTACCGAAAGGAAACACAAGAGTTAACGGACAAAGTAACAAAAGCAAATAACAAGTAAACAGACCTTGCCGACAGACTAAAAGGAGCAGAGAACCATACAGTGACCTTGAGGATAACCAGGCACACTTCAACAACTGGGGAAAACAGTCAAACAACGTAATCAGAGAAGCTTATTGGAGGTCCCAAGAGTGCATCCAGGTAGAATCACCCACCCGGTGTTCCTGCTATTAAATCAGAAAGTTGAGAGGTAAAGACTGGGAGCCAGAGTTCCAGAAATAGAGTTCAAGTGTACTGGCTTCCATGGATCAAACATTTCCTTGTGATTTTCCTCATATAGAAATTCAAGGGCTCACTGAAATACTATAAGTTGTACTACACCTGCCCACAGTTTCCACTAACCCATCAACAAGTCAAAGAAGCACATATACAGTAGTCTCTCCAGACTGCTGTCTAAAAGTGGTCATAATCTCGGTCTCTCAAAGAGGCTCTGAAAACTAGCTAAAGGACTCACAACAAAAGTCTCCTCTCTGCAAGCCTGCATTCACAGACTTTGTAACTTCTCTTCCCAGTTAGGAATAGAGCGACTGCATGGGCCATTCTTCTTCCCCCTCTGCACAGCTATCAGATTGCCAGCTAGGGTAACAACAAATACTAATTTGTTGCAATTTGAGAGTCCATAGGATATTCACCCATGGTAGAGCATAGCTAGAAAGAGTACTTGCTACAGAACTGTGCAGTAAGCAGCTTGGGTGACACAGGAAGGCAGCAGGAACAAGTAAAACTTATTGAAACCCAAACCCATGAGATCATAAAAGCAAATACCAAATGTCTGTGACCAGACTTCCCCAACAGAGTAGAAGAAACAGAGGATCATACCAGTGACTGCAAGGATAACCATGTAGACTTCAACAAATGGGAAAAGAGAGTCAAACAAGATAATCAGAGATGCTGGCAAAAACCTGAGGACAATGTCTAGTGCTATGAAGAGGAGCAACTTAGAATAATTGCATTATGAGAACAAGTCACAACAAGCAAATTAACAGCAAAAATAGTGAGGGAATTCCTAGAGGAAATCATTCCCAGCATACTGAATGAAAATCAGACCGAAAGAACAGCTAGATTGAATCCCAAGAAGAATTTGTCAAAGCAAATAATAGTTACACTATCCAAATTTTAGACAAAGAAGAAAATTATAAGTGTAACCGGTGGGGGGAGGAGGCAGTCACGTATAAAGATACCCAAATAAGAACATGCTCAGACCTATCAGGAGACACCACAAAGAAGATGAGAGAGTGGAGTAACATCTTCCAAAAGTTGAAAGAAAATAATGAAAAACCAAGAATACTCTACCCAGTGAAATGGTCTATCAAGATAGAGTGAGAAGTAAGAGTCTTCCCAAACAAGTAGAAACTCAAACAATATATAACAAGAAATCTGGTTCAACAAAAAATTGTTACAGAAGAACAACACTCACTAAGCACAAATAGACCACCACATAGAGCATGTATTAGTCCGGGTAGACTAGAGGAACAAATTTCATAAACACACATATGGATATAAGGAAAGGGTTTATATACAAAAGGAATGGAACACCGAGAAAGCATCCCAGCCCAGTCCAGGGCTTAAAGTCATGAGTCCAATATTAACCCATATGCCTGAAATCAGTCTATAAAGTCTCCTTCCGACTCACAAAGTCACAGGTGAGTGGGTACAGAATCCCGGCGCTGGCAGGGGTCTCCCCATGGCTCCTTGCTTCCAGGGCTCAGGGTCCATCAACAGCATGCTGCTCCAGCTTCAGAGGTCTGGCTCCATCAGGGCAAAGCCGTGTGGCCTCTCCTCCAGCTACTCCAGCTTCTCGGACACAGACAAGAGCTCTTGACACACTGAACCTAGGACAAATCCCACAGGAACAGTAATGGGAGTAGTGATACCATGAGGGTAGAGGAATGGTGTGGGGCAAAGGGGGAGAGAGGGAGCACAGATTTCAGTGATTCATGTATAATACTCCACCCCCATCCCTCAAGGAAGACAAACAGCAGAAACATGGGTGAAGGGAGACAGTAGACAGTATACTATATGAAAATGATAATAATTTCTAATTTATCAAGGGTACGTGAGGGGGTGAGGGGAAAAAGAGAAGCTGATACCAAGGGTTCAAGTCGAAAGAAGATGTTTTGAAAATGATGAGGGCAACAAATGTATAAATGTGCTTGATACAATGGATGAATGAATTTTTATGAGAGCTTTAAGGAGCTCCCCAATAAAATGATTCATTTAAAAAAAGAAGGAAACAAGAACTATCCACACACACACACACACACACAAAGAGTACCAACATGAGTCCACTAAAGTAAGCTCAAAAAGTACCCCGGTCATAAAGGATATGCCATTTAATGCAGAAATGCTAGGTCGAGGTCCAGGCCCCTTGGCAGGGCTGTGACGCAACCCAGGGATCCATATGGCGGCCAACTCAAAATGAGGGGACAAGAGGTTCAGGAGGAGCGGGTGATGCAGGGACAGGGCACTCATACACCCATGGGGAGGGCACTGTTTCAGTCTCCACAGGAAAGGAAGAGAGGGACCAGGATCAGAGGCGCTGTTTACAAGCGCAGACAGCTGCATCTTTCTCCCCCAGGGCAGCTCGTGGGTTTGAACCGCAGACCCTGTGATCAGCAGCCTCACTCTGAACCCACTGTGCCACCAGGACTCTGTCAGAATTGCATGAAAAATAACTTTTAAAGACCCTTACACCTATCAAATCTATTCTGACTCCGAGGGACCCTGTAGGACAGAGACCGTCAGTTTAACTGACGTAGAACGCCTCATCCGGTGACTTTGAACTGCTGCCCTTGCAGCGAGCAGTCCAATCCATAACCTCCTACATCACCAGGGCGCCACACGTGCAGCTTTGTGTCACAGAAACGCTTTGGAGGCGGGCAGTCTGACCCATGAGTGAAACCTGTGTTTAGGACCAGGTCACGGCCTGGTTTATTGGACAGGGTGTGAATGGGACCTGAATCCCTTTATGGAATACCTTCCCCCAAAAGACTTCCCACAGCAAATCATGGCCTGTCAAGACCTCCACAGGGGCCAGTTCCACGGCTCTAGGGATTCCCCCCAGGGAGGAAACAGGGCAAGGTGTGTGCAGACCACCTAGCTCTCCTATGGAGCAAGACCCGTTCATCAAGCGTGATGAAGGTCCACTATTAAAGCTGCCCCACTGGACTGACAGCAAAGTTTACTTCAGACCTTCTTGAGCTTCTTGCCCCCTGGAGATTACTGCAGCACCAAGTGTTACACTTGTGATCAATTTAGATCTCCTCCATCATTCTGGGAGTTTGGGATCTTTGGCCAAGAAGGAGTTCCTGGCGGCTGAGCCCTGGTGGCGTAGTGGTTGTGTGCGGGACTGCGGCCCACAGCGTTGGCAGTTCAAATCCAGCAGCAGCTCTCCAGGAGCGAGGCTGGGCTTCCTGCTCCCACTAGAGCAGTGATGTCACACAAAAAAAGAAAGAAAGAAAGAAAAAGAAGGAGTTCCTGGACTTAGATTCTAGCCTGTCAGTATAGACAGACTGTGGTAACTACAAACTCCTGTGCCAATTGACAAATACGGTGAAGGGGTGGAATCTAGCCTGTCACTCTGGTCTCAGCCTGATGGTAACTCCTTGTGGACTTGGCCTTCTCATAATGAG
Source organism: Nesogale talazaci (assembly GCA_004026705.1). Classification (NCBI taxonomy): domain Eukaryota; kingdom Metazoa; phylum Chordata; class Mammalia; order Afrosoricida; family Tenrecidae; genus Nesogale; species Nesogale talazaci. Next base: position 12,480 of record PVJH01020322.1, on the reverse strand, counting down.
GGTCCTGGGAACAAAATCTCTCTCTCTCTCTCTCTCTCTCTCTCTCTCTCTCTCTCTCTCTCTCTCTGTCTCTCTCTCCCCTTCACCTTCCTGATGAGGAGCCACGTGGAGCCATGCTAATAGCAGCAGAGCCCTGGAGATGCGTTCACCACCATTGGATCCACAAGGCTTTGCACCCACTGATCTGTGATAATTACTTTTTTATATAAAGTTCTGACACATATGTGAGTGTGCCTGGATTATCTCTATTCATCCAGGCCTAACACACAGACTTTTCCTCTGAAGTCCTGTTACCTGCTCAGTGAGCACCAAGAAGCTGGATTAGATCCCATTGTACACATAAGCCCCAAATAGTCCTTTGTGTGTTCACCCCAAGGTTGCTTGTTTGTTCACAACAGACTATAAGACTGTTAGTCCAAAGCCCTTGACACCAAACTCAGTTTTCACACTCTAAGCACTGGGGGAGGAGTCCTGGGGCTGGTGTGCCACATTGCGTTGGGTTGCTAACCCCAAGGTCGACAGTTTGAAATGGATTTCTCAGGTGGGAAACAACCCCAAGGTCGACAGTTTGAAATGGATTTCTCAGGTGGTTCTTGGCTTTGCATGAGAAAGAATTCACACACACACGGTTTGTAATCCAAGTGGGTTTTTATGAAGGGCAGAAGAAGTTTCCAGTTTTACAGTCCCTGAACACAGGCAACCTCGTGGGACTGCACACCCCCATGTGGGGGGCCTGAGGCCAGAGAGACCAAGACACAGCCAAGGAAACAGGAGAAGAGCCAAAGGGTGAAGAAGGACTTGAGGGAAGGGGAGTGGGAGGTAGCGGTCTCCCAGTCAAGGTATTTGAGAGCTAGGAGGTGTGGTTGGCCACATTGGCTGAATTCAGCCCAACTGGACCTAGTTTGGGCTGTCCAGTTGGTCTGCCTAAGAGATTGCCTGACTCTCTTCCAGTCTCCTGTAGGGGGCCTTCGGGCATGGAGAGGGACACCCCCACCCCCACACCCCTGCCTCTTCCTACCTAAGAAAATGATCAACTGAACCAAGGAAGAGTGATGAGGCTTTCTACTCCAGTAAAGCTGTGTACTCTTGGAAAACCACCAGGGCAGTTCTTCCCTGCCCTATATGGTCGCTAAGAGTCAGAATTGAGCTTGGTTTTGAAGTACTGCTGGCCCTGTCACATCGCCCACCACCTGCCTGCCAACCATAAGATCCCTGGTTCAGACCCTCCAGTCACTTGGAGGGAGAAAGATGAGGCCATCTGCTGTTATGAAGACTGATAACTTCACAAGCCCTGAATTGAAATCGACATGGGTTTGATTTGGGGGGGGGGGGGGGTTTAAAAATCATTTTGTTGGGGGTTCTTGCAGCTATTATAACATTCCACACACCAGTTGTTTCAAGCATACTTGTACCTACATTGGTAAGTACTTTGAATCATATTTTTAGAATCTATCTCCTTTGCAAACACACACCCCACACCCACACCCACCCTGCAGCTGCACCCATCTGAGAGCCAAAGATAAGATCAAATGAAACCAAACCAATTGCCCTTGTGGCATTTCGGGGTTACGGCAACCCCGTAGGGCTGTGCCCTCTGGTGTGTTCGAGGCTGTGATCATTCAGAAGCAGATCGCCAGGCCTTTCTTCTGAAGAACTTCTGGGTGGGTTCAAACACCCCAGCTTGGGGGTTAGAGAGACGAAAGCATGCTTACCACCTACAGATGAAACACTTTCCTATGAAAGACTGCCCTTCAGAGCATTCTGACGCAGAGATGCTACTGTTTTGCTGTCGAGTGACATCAAGAAATGTTTTTCATTCTTCTCTAACCCAGGAATTCTTTTGTCCTCTTCGCTTCGGGGTGATAACATCCAGCACATCACCCTGCAAGGCTTTCCTTGGGGGAAGCCGTCCTCTCTCGTGAACCGCCAAAAAAAAAAAGTTGGCTTTGCAACACTGCCATCTGGTGGTCCATCTCTTCACTGCCTCGGGCCTCTAGTGCAATTGCAGCCAGTTGCAGGTAGGGCTGCCCTCAAGATTCTTTGGGAAGGCTAGGCTACAGCGGCCTGGCAATGTAGTCTCCACGTGGAGCGAGGGCTTCTCTTCTGTCCCATAGGGTAGTTGGACTTATTACACGGGAGTTCAGAACTCCAAGAAACTGAGACAGAAACTGCAAGACTTCTTGAGAATAAGCTCCAAAACGCAGGCAGGATCACTTGCTTCCTCCTGATCTGGCCAAAGGCATCACAGGTTCAGCTCAGACGCAAGAGGAAGTGAAACCGGCTTCACAGCTTTCACAGCTTGAACAGAAAGTGGCACGGTCACACTATCCGAGAGCATGCACTACCCAAACCACAATATATTTTTTTTTAATTTAAAAGCATGTGGGGGCTAAGCCCCGGTGGCGTAGGGGTTGTGCGCGGGACTGCGGCCCACTGGGACAGAGGTTCAATGCCAGCAGTGGGGCTGGGCCTCCTACTCCCACCACCGGAGAGCAGTGATGCCAAAAAAAAAAAAAAGCATGTGGATGGAAGGACTGTGATCATCTTTAGAAATGCAATTCACCACCATGGATGGATGGATGGATAGTGAGACGAGCTGTAAGAACCCCCAACAAAATGGTTTATTTTTTAAAAAGTAGATACCATTTACTCTTGTATTAGAGTTAAAATTGTGAGCACCTCAATTTGCAATAGGCTAGGCTTTGCAGAAACAACCCAAAACCTCTTGGGGATTCTCAGATCAATTAGCTCCCACTGAATTATTTCTGACCACTAACTAAGTAGATAATCTTGCTCTCAAGCAGCGTCCATTGAGAAGAAGATTGCCTCTGCTCCTTTCTGCCGGCCCCGGGGGAGGAAGTCTCTCTTAGGGGCTTGCCTGAAAGTGCCTTTGCTGGAGATTGCTTAATCCTGAATTATGCCCTATCAGTGGTGGCCTGACTGCCTTGGTCAGAAGACCCTGGACCTCTCTGACAACATACATGTCCTAATCACAGTCTCGTCCCTGCTTTTGCAGTCCCACTTAAAACTGGTATGTTATGATCTGCCACCAATCATGAACATGTGATGGTTCCCTTTGTCCCATGCCCTGTGTATCTAGTGTCCAGATCCTGAAAACTTGGACACCATTTTCACCTGGTGTTGACAGCCTCCCTCATCCAGATGTGTCTTTGTGTTGTTCCAGTCCCTTGAAGACTTAATAAATCCACTCCTTAAATAATATTTGAGATTGGGGTCTCTTTTACACTCTATATTCAGCCACAAAATTCACATCTCCTTTTTTTTTGGGGGGGGGGGACCATCACTGTCCTCTGGTGGGAATAGGAGGCCCAGCCTTGCTCCTGGAGAGCTGCTACTAGATTTGAACCACCAACCCAGTGGGCCTCAGTCCCACACAAAACCACCACACCACCAGGGCTCAGCCCCACATCTTCTATACATATAAAAACATATACCTAGCTTCACTCCTGTGGTAGTCACATAATCTGGTGTCAACTTGCAGAGGGGTAGAGTCTAGCCTGTCAATCGGGTTGCAGCTTGATGGCCTCATTTGAAGGCTCCACAGAGATAAATAACTCACTGGATAGAGACCAAATACACACAGACTCTCTGCTTCGTCTTCCTGCTGACAAACCACATGGAGTTACACTGACCCAGCCAGAGCCTGGAATCGGAGGAGCCACGTGGAGACCCACATCAGCGCTGAAATGCTTCCACCACCACGGGATCCACCAGACTTTCCACCCATTTGCCTGTGACCTTCCTGCACTCTGCATCATTGTATGGCTGCATAAATCTAAAGAGGAATTTATGGACTCGTATTGACATGTGGAGTAATAGTGGGCTTGGGGACTTGATCTGGACGGGGCTGGTACGTTTTCTTAATGTACAACTGTTCTTTGATGCAAAGGTCTCTCTTACACATGAGGGTCTCTGGGTTTGTTTCTTGAGTCTACCCAGACTGTCATCACAATATGACAGAGCGCAGGATGCCGTGGGCGTCATCTATGAAGGAGGCTCCTTGCGTGACGAACTCCTGAGGGGCAACATCTCGAGTACAGTTCCTCTCAAACCAGAGACACCGAACTGAAAAGACAAAGTCTCTGCCCTGCACATCGACCCAGTATCAGGGAGAGACAAAGGTAGGATGAAGGCAGTAGCATTCCTTTCCAAACACTGGGAGTGCGGGGAGGCCACAGCAAGACTAGTCCCAGCCATGCAGAAGTCCAACCAGGCATGTTGCCCTTCCCCTGAGAGGGGTACTCCAGACATCTGTCTTGGGGTTCTAAGCTCTTGCGATGCACCATCCTTCCCGGGTTCGCAAGGAGGAACTTCCTCTGTCTGCTTCACGCCTATAAAAGATTGAAGACTCAAAAGCCTCTGTTTACTTTGAACTCTCTCAGGCTCTTTGAATCCAATTATTCCTAAAACTGTATAGATAGGCTTCCTTTATGTTAATTTATACTGCATCCTGTTAGGCAAAAGCCACATAAAAGATTAGCACCTAGCTAACCTAGATTGATGGGGACAGTGGTGGTTCCGTGACAGAATTCTTGTATTCCTTGCTGGAGACTCGAGGTCAAGTCCAGGGCCAGGTCACTCATGAGCAGCCATGACATGGCGCACAGTGGAGGCTTATGATGCTCAAAAGACTTCAGCAGAGCTTCCCAACTAGAAAAAACCATGAAGAAAGGCTTGGTGATCGTATTCTGAAAGTCAGTCAATAACAACAGTAGGGAACACACCATCCAATGACCCAGTGGCTCATGGGACTGACGTGGAACCTGGCAGAATTCTGTTCCAGTGTCTGCGGTTCTCCCACGAGTCAGGAGTCAACTCAGTATTAGCAACCAGCCTGAACTCAGAGGCTGAGGGACTGTGCCCTGAACATCTTCAAAGCCCTCTAATGCAACAGAAGTCATTGAAGAGACATCTTTAAGATTTGAAAGAGCAGTTGACTTATAAATAAGAGGGCGAGGGGGGGGTGGCGGGGGGGGGGCAGTACACAACCACAGACCTTGCTTTTGTCTTAACCAAGAGTTTGCAGCTGCCCCTAACACTCTTGATCCTGAAACCATACTTTTGGTGACAGTGTCCTGGATTTGTCTGATCTTTCCCCTGAGACCATTTAATACTTTCATGGCCTTTGCTAAAAGAAAACTAAAGACGAGACACTTTTATCTTCACACCACCCAAATGTGTCTAAATGGGGCTCAGAAACCTGAGCAGTTCCTATCTGAAAACTGGGCACTTCCTGCTTTCGTGTATTTCTACCTGTGCCCTAGGCAGCTCAAAGAAACCCATCAGTACATTTGACATTCTATCTAATGGCCTTCTCAAACACCTTAGTACGAGCTAAAGTATTGCCAAATGCAAATTGCTCCTTCTCCAAGCCCCACTAGAAAAGCCCTGCCTAGCTTTCCAGTTCTTACTATGTCTGTGGAAGGTCCTTCCAGGTTCTTCTTACTTCCTGGTGCCCAAGCCAATGTATCAGGTTTCCTTTACATCAGTGCTCAATTGATAGAACCAATCTCTCCTTTGAGTGAAAAATCGCTGCTATGCACAAATCACTCCAAAACCTCGCAGTTTAAAACAACAACCACTCTATTATTTCTCGCGGCTCTGTAGGCTGACCAAGCTAAACTGGGTGGTGCTTACATGGGGTTCTTTAAGGAGCAAGAAGGCAGCTGGAGCTGAATCATCTGGAGACTTGGTTCGAGGATAATGAGACAACGTGGTCTCTCTCCCTCTTCACATACACTCAGCACCTCTAGCACCAGGTAGAGGTTATATTTTATTTTTTATTTTTCAAAAGACAAACGTGGAAGCAGCAAGACTTTTGATGACCTTGCTTCAGAAGATGGTGTCCGTCGTATTCGATCCATCAAGTAAGTCACGGGGTCCATGCTCTCATATGCAAGGAGAACTCAAGGATTCAACTTCTGGATACAAGTGTGACGAGATCCCTCAGCTAAAGGGAGTTTAGCTCAAAAAAAAAAAAACACGCATTGTGAGCTGGGTGCGGTTGATGGTCCATTGATTCTATTTCAGGATAGCTGTTTCTATACCTGTCTGAGAGGAGAAGGGTAGACATAATAATCACCTCAAAGACAAAACGTTTTACCAGTCCCCTGCTCAGAACCCTCTTGCCACTTTTTGTTACACAAAGATAAAGAGAAAATCCCTGAACAGAATTGACATAACGCCATCTCAGATGGCCCTGTGTCTTCCTCCAGCCCCATCTCAGCTATTTCGGTGCCTTGGACTTCTCCCCGCTTCACTGCCTGTGAGCATGCTGCTCGCCGGCTACCCCCTTCCTTAACCCATCGGTCCCACTCATCTTTCAACTGCCAATTGCAGTGAGTCTTCTTCAGAGGAAATATATAGACTAGGTCAGATCTTGTTCGGTCTTGTGACCACGTGCAATTTTTTTCTTAACATTTGTTCCACTTTGTGAATACCATATTTCATCTATTCTAAGCCGCAGATGCACAAGACTTCATATTTTCACCCCTACAAAATCCAGATGGATAATACTGCTGACACCATTCTTTAATATGATGAAGCACAGTATAGACAATTCCATACGGTGATTTATTCACACCTCTGACATGGCGCTACAAACGCTACCAAAGCATCTGTTTGCTCTTCTTTATATTGCCAGTGCCCACCCTAGTCCTGCAGGAAAGGAATATACAACAAATGTGGGTTTTAAAAATTGACTAGCATATGAGATGATCTGATGGTCAAGAAAAGTCTGGACCCAACTAACTCTCAGAGCTCTCCAGGTCCTGCTCTATGAACTCCCTAACATGCTGTGTTATCCCAGAGGCACGCTGCTGAGGGCTGGACTCAGTTGTCCATGAAAAGATCTTAAACTGCATGGCAATTTAGTAAAGACAACTCGGCAATGGGTTAAGTGCATTAAAGGGAAAAATGAGTAGTTAATAGACCTTCAAAACTCACTCTCATCCATTTTGACTCCTGTGCCCCTCTAGGACAAGGGAGAACTGCCCACAGTGAATTTCTACTCTTTACAGAAGTAAAAAGCCTCATCTTTCTCTGAATATTGTTTCAAACTGTTTACCAACGTCACCAGGGATTCTATTAGACCTTAGGTCTGCTATAAATAATGTGTCGGGTTTCTGCAAAGAATAATCCCTTGCATCCCTTGTAAGTAAGAGAAAGAGATTTGAAACATATGCCTGAAAAGTTAGAAAATTCAAAGCTGGTAGAACTATTACACCCATAGGGTAGACTAAAGTGTTATGTTACTGGTTATTTCAGATCAAGTATAAATCCTTGAAATTAGATCAGTGACTAAATAAATGCCTGGCTCAAATGCTTATCAAATAATATGGTGCTAGAAAGCATAACAAACGCATTAAGTTTTGAAACTGAAGTTCCCATTTGGACTTTAAAGTGAAATCATATAAAGATGTAGCATCTGGAGTCTTAATGGCTTGAAAGTAAACAAGTGACCACCTAACTCAGAAGCAACAAAGCCCCCATGGAAGAAGCACACCAGCCTGTGTGAACACGAGGTGTCAAAGGGATCTGTTATCAGGCATCAAAGAACTTAAAATCATATCATTGCATGTCCACCTTCCTGATATGATCGTTAAAGACAAATATGTGCATAAGCAAAAGTGGTGAAGAAAGATGATGGTGCCTGGCTATAAAAAGATATAGCGTCTGGGGTTGTATAGGCTCGAAGGTAAACAAACAGCCATTTAGCTCAGAGGCAACAAAGCCCGCATGGAAGAAGAACACCAGCCCATGTGACCATGAGGTGTTGAGGGGATCATGTATCAGGCATCAAAGAACTAAAAATTATATCATTATAAATGAAGGGGAGTACAGATTGGGGACCCAAAGCCCACCAGTAGGTGAAGTGACATCCCCTTAGGGAAGGATTGCAGGAGAAGATGAGCCAGTCAGGGTACAGTGTAGCAACAATGAAATATGCAACTTTTCTCTTATTCTTAAATGCTTCTTCTCCCCGCCTCCCCACTATCATGATCCCAATTCTACTTACAAGTCCGGCTAGATCAGGGGACGTACACTGGTTCAGATAGGAAGTGGAAACATGGAAAATCCAGGACAGGTGATCCCTTTAAGACCAGTGATGAGAGTGGTGATACCAGGAGGGTAGAGTGAAGGTGAAGTAGGAAGGGGGAACCGAATTCAAGGATCTACATAAAACTTGCTCCCTGGGGTTCGGATAACAGGGAAGTGAGTGAAGGGAGACATTGTACAGTGTATGATATGACAAAAAATAATAATTTATAAATTATCAAGGTTTCCTGAGGGAGGGCTGAGCAGGGAGAGAGGGGAAATATGAAGAACTAATACCAAGGGTTTAAATAGAAAGAAAATGTTTGGGGAACGATGAAGGCAACAAATGTACAAATGTGCTTGGCTTACAATGGAAGTATGTACGGATTGGGTTAAAATCTGTATGAGCCCCCAATAAAATGATTTTTTAAGTGAAATCATAGTGTGCGAAATATATAAATAATGAGTAAATTATAAACTCAGGCTCAAAATTCCATTACACGAGAGCAGAGCAAGGATGGATTTTAGAGGGAAATAACAGACAAACCACAGCAGAGTTAACAGGCACATAGTCTTACAAGTTTAAGTTCTAGAAAGTAAACTATGTGATGGTTTTCTCAGTCTAGTGAGTTTAGAAATGTTAAGAGGCTGGTAGGTCAGAGGTTATTCGAAGTGCCTCAGAAGACAGGCTTGGCAATCTGCTCACAAAGGGGCACTTATGGGGTCAGCGCATGATGTCACTGACAGCAGCTAGCAGCAGCAACTCAGTTCAGGAACTGAACTGTCCTCCCAGACACACCCATCCTGCAGGAGGAGGCACCCGCCCTTTCATCTATCCTTCCAAAGCTGTCTGAATTCAGGTTTACCTTTGGGAGACTGAATGCAAAGACAGGCTGCCAGGATGTTCATCGTGGGTGATTCTGGGGAGTGAGGACATCAATGATTGTTGCGCTCTTCTTCGTACATTTCAGACTGTTTCGTTTCCATAAAGCATCAAGAAAAACACCTCTGAGATGCTTGAGACACAGAGGCAATAAGAGACCGTGGGATCCTAAAAGAATTACAGAAAAGGAAAACCAGCCCCAAGATTCAATCCACCCCAGCACCACAGGGTGACGGACGCTTCCCTCCTGTCCTGCTTGCCAGACCCCTGAATGTCACCTCCCTCCTTATCTCTGTCCAAACCCGATTGAGAAGAAGCCTTAAAGCACTTTTCATATTTGAAGCAGCGGTGTCAAAAATTAACGTGAGGATGTGTCCATGGCTCCTTTAAGCTTTCCTCCATGGTGACCCTTTGTCAGATTAACCCCTGTGGTGAGCTTCCGATGAAAATCGCAGTCATGCCGTGGGATGGACAGATCTGCTCCACCTTGGTTCTGTGGGCTGTTGCTGTGAGTGCTGATGAGTCACTTCTGAGTCACAGTCACGGTGTTTTCCTCCACTTGTGCCTGCTCAAGCCCAGCCTTGCAGCCACCACGGTAATCTAGGGTGTTGAGCGCCTTCGCTTTGTTGCTGACCCTCGACGTTACCAAGCAGCACGTCCTTTTCAGGAGACCAGACTCTCCTGACAACATGGTGGTGAAACGGTCGTGCCATCCTTGCCACTAAAGCATTCTGACTGTACGTCTTCCCAAACAGGTGTGTTTGGTCTCTTGGGGCTGTTTTGTTTTGATTGCTTTTGAGGGGATTTGCTTTGGGGTAGGGAAGTTTGGTTTGTTTTTTTTTAATTTTGGGGGCGGCATCACTGCCCTCTGGTGGTTGTGGGAACTACCCAGCCTTGCTCCTGGAGAGCCGCTGCTGGATTTGAACCACCAAGGCCGGGGGCCACAGTCCCGCACTCAACCACTACACCACCGGGGCTCAGCCCTGGGTTGTTGTTTTTTTAGGCATCACTGCCCTCAGCCCTGGTTTTATATTTTGATAATGCATGCACTAAAAAACAAAACCTGTTCAGCATTAAGATAGTGATACAATGTAAAATTTCATGGATGTCTTATAAATTAGCCAAGAAAAATTAAGGTTCTCAACCTGAAATTCTTTTTTGCATGGTTTTAGTTCACAGATTTTATATATAAAATTGATATATCACACAATTCAATGATTTAAATATATTTAAGAGTTGTGCAATCATCACCTTAATCAATTTTTAAATATTATCTTCATTTTTTTACTCAATATAGTTAGCTCCCTCTTTTCATTTAACCTACCCTTTCCTTAAGAAATTATTCATTCAGTTACTATGTCTATATATTTTGTTTTGTTTTGTTTTGCTTTGTTTTGGGGGCATCACTGCCCTCTGTTGGTGAGAGTAGAAGCCCAGCCTTTGCTCCTGTGGAGCCGCTGCTGGAATTGAACCTCCATCCCAGTGGACCGCAATCCCACGCACAACCACTACACCACCAGGGCTCAGCCTTATGTCTATATATTAATCTATTATAGATAGCAATAAAAAAATTTAGGCACAAAAACATTGACAAAATGAAAGAGAAAAGTCTCAATAGAAGGGAAAGCAGAAAATAATAAAAAGAGAATGGGTCTGATTTAAATAAACCTTTCTAATGGGTCAAAAGGAAAAACAAATGATAAGGTATTAAACTTTAGCCTAATTATTCTTCATTTATCAACTTTCCAATGTACTCTGTCCGACAGCAAGACTATTCATAGTCCTAGTCAATGGCCAAAGAGGATTCTCTAAAGCAGTGGTTCTCAACCTGTGAGTCGTGATCCCTTTGGGGGCCAAACAACCCTTTCACAGGCCTAAGACCATCATAAAACACATATTTCCCATAGTCTTAGGAACTAAGACACTGCTCCACTATTGTCTCCAGGCAGGTCCGCCCACATACAGATCTGCCCACGTACAAATATCCAAGTGAAGACAGTTACCCATGCTACTCCAGACTTCAAGACAAAATTTCATTTATTTGTAATTAGAAATAAATATTTCACAATATATAATCACATATCATTTTGTAATGAATCACTATGCTTTAATTATGTTCAATTTGTAACAATGAAGATACATCTTGTGTAGATATTTACATGACGATTCCTAAGAGTAGCAAAATTACAGTGATGAAATCGCAATGAAAATAATTTTATGGCTGGACGTCACCATGACATGAGGAACTGTACTTACAGGTCGCAGCATTAGGAAGGTTAACAACCACTGCTCTAAAGGTTGAATCCACATGGGGATCCTGCAATTAGATTTTGGCCTTTCATTTGTCACCCATACCTTCTGCAAATCAGGTGCTCAGAATTTGAGTTCTAATACTGTTTCCTCCTCAGGTGTTGGGTTTTATTATTTACAATTCTTGGGTCACACGGCTGGTGTTTCTTCTGTGTTGACTTAGCTGACACCTCACTTGGATGGCTGATTGTTTCAGCATAAACCTCTAAGACGCCACAAGCTGTTCTTTCTAATGGTCTGGCACCATCTGATCTCCTCACCACACTTTACCAAAGCACCCGGACTTTTCATAATCTCTTTCGAAGGGCAACCACCAAGAATGATCACTTCATAAGAATGAATGATTCTTAGATTAGCACTATGATTAAATGCAAGCTCAAATCCCATCCATGTATCTTTGGTCCACTTTAAAGATATCATTACCCTTCTATTGGGGAACATTATAAATCATCCCCATGGGGCATATGGTCATTTTATTGGTAGCATCACTAATTTAGAATTTAGTATAGAATTTTAAAACTGTTGAGATTTGTTAATTTTTCGACAGGCCAGAGTACTTACCATACTCTTCACCAGAACCATAATTCAAATATATCAATTCTTCTTTGGTCTTCCTACATTGATCTTACTTCTCATACCATGACCTGTAAGGTCAGCATTTACTACACAAATATTCGTGGTTATTCCAACTTTCACATGTTGTCTCAATAACATATATGTGATCACATGTTATCCTGACACGTGACATCACATGTGATACCATATGCGGTGTGACATGTAATAATATATCCCAATTTTCACATGTTGGGTTAATGTGATGATTGAAAATACCATACCATGGCTTGGTATTTTCTGGGTCAGGTGCACCTGAGTCCGCAAAGAAACACCCTTTCTTTTCTTTTTTTTTTTTTCTTTGTGGGCCTCACTGCCTCTGGTGGTCGTGGGCGCTACCCAGTGCTGCTCCTGAGAGCCGCTGCTGGATTTGAACCGCCAAGCCCACGGGCCGCAGTCCCTCACTCACCCACTTACGCCACCGGAGCTCAGGCCCAAAACATCCTTTCTTTTCAGCACTTTAAAGGGATCTTTGCGGGCTGAGCCCCGGTGGCGTAGTGGTTGTGCACGGGACTGTGGCCCACTGGGTTGGAGGTTCAATTCCAGCTCCCAGGAGCAAAGGCTGGGCCTTCTACTCCCACCACCTGAGGGCAATGATGCCTTAAAAAAAAAAAAAA
>PVJH01020321.1:0-40917 GCA_004026705.1 Nesogale talazaci | reverse complement strand
TAAGACAGGGGGGAGAAAGGGGAAAATGAGGAGCTAATACCAAGGGCAGAAAGTAGAAAGAAAGTAGAAAGTAGAAAGAAAATGTCTTGTGAATAATGATGACAATAAATGTACAAATGTGCTTGGCAAAATGAATGCATGTATGTATTGTGATAAGAGTTGTACAAGCCCCCAATAACATGATCTTTAAAAAACTAATTTATGGCAGAAGACTGGTTGCTTCTGGGGCAGGAGAAATGACCGTGAAAAGACATAAGGAAACTTTTTGACGTTATAGTACTGTTTATGTCTTTACTGAGCCTTAACAACAGCCCTACACTATGGCTTACCTATTTGGCTTCTAGGTGTTCACACAAAGGTCTTGAAAGCAATATTTTTTGTATCACTATTCACAATTTCAGAAAGGTAATAGCAGGTCTTCATGAACAGATGAGCAAAGTGGAGTATCCATACCATGGAATATTATTCAGTCATCAAATGAAATGAAACTCTGAACATACTAATCCTCGAAATGGTATGTTGAATGACATTCTTCCTGTGCCAAAGGGGAATATTGTATGATACCACTTTTATTGCCTATGTAGAATAGGTAAATATATAAAGACGAAGGTTTACTCATGTTTACCAAGGGATGAGATGGCGAGAAACAGGGAAATATTGCTCAAGAGGTATTCAATTTCACATTAGGGCTACAAGATCATTTGGAAATGGAGAATGGTGGTAAGTATGCAGCATAGGAATGTAATTACTGTAACTGAATTATCCACTGGGAAGTGATTAAAATGGTAAATGTTGTGTTGTATATACTCTTACTACAATAAAATTACAAATAGGCACAGAATAATGCTCATGCGAGCAACATCTAACCGTATACATGTCCATGGCCCCAACTTCTGCGAAGCACATTATATTTAAAAAGTAAGGTACTTACACAGGTTCATAATACCAAACAGTTTACTGTTATGTTAAAGTTGTTTTAATGTAGGGAGGTGCTCTATATAGACAATCTAAGACAAATATTTGATTAACTGCTGTTTGATATGAATCATTATGAGAAGAAACATATATACAAATGTATAATCCTAGCTATAAAAACAGGTGGAAGCTGTAGATGGAAAAGGGGCTCCTCCCTAGGTAGAAGCCCGGGAGCCAGAGCACATTTCCCACCAGCTACCCAAGGCAACGATGATCAGAAATGTCAGGATCAGAGCATCAGGGATGGCGTGTTCATGTTCCCATCTGGAGGACTTGTTTCATCAGTTTTATTCATTGGTTGGAGTTGGCTTCCCTGATCTGTGAAGACTGGTTCCAAGGAGAAACTCTCCACTGGTGGTCCTGGAACATAGAGCAGAGCTCCTGCATGTGATCATTGATTCTCAGGACCTCCCTCTCCGACCTGGAAACTACTCCTGGATTTTACACAGAAGGGAAATGGGGACTCGCAGAAATGAAGTAATTTATTAAACATTGGGGTTGGTGTGCGTGGAACCTGAATTCAACCCTAGTTCTCCTGGTCTCAAAAGCTGTCTTCTCCCTACAGTAGCACTTACCTTCCTGATGTGGGGTTCTTCTGTGGCCTAAGCACTTCCTCTGTCTTCCCGAAGTCATGCCACACCTATAGTATTTAAGTCTAGGACAGGCTCTGAGAGAGCGTCAGGGTTCAGGCTCTGCAATTCCTTCTGACCTGTGGGGATGGTTGTTGTTCAAGTTGGCCTGAACTCATAGTGATCATATGTGCAGCACAAAAAAGAAACACTGTCCTGTCCTGTGCCATCCTCACAATGACTACACTTAAAGGTTGTAAACAGAAAGACTATTTATTTCTGAAATACACAAGGTTGTGGATGAAAAGTTAGATATTTGTCTGAATTCCACTTTGAAAAAGTGAATAAAAGAGTTTCATTGAGTCCTCACCAGGAGGACTTAATGTGATCATCCCTCTGAATGAATTGACTTCACCTCAACATCACCTGCAGACCTTGGACTCGAGATTGAAAAGAGAAGAAACAAATGACTGCCACCCCAAGATGGTTGAATTAACAAGTCTCTGGACCTTGGTTAGCATCCCTTGTTTGGTTGGTGTTCAATGAAAGGTGACCCCAAACCATCATATATTTACTAATTTAATGTCCTTTTTGCTTTACTATGACATGTATTAATCTGACAGGCAAGTTTCTGCTCTTGTGAGTGAACATTGCTAGAAAATTCCCCCTGTTGCAAACCCCATGGCCAACGTAAACAAGGCTCAATCAATGAAGAGTTCGACCCGTATAAATCAGCAACTCACGGATGCAGTTCAGAACTGTATAAGTAATCTGTGCTAGCATAACTTCCTTGTCTCAACAGTATGTTAAATTCTATGGATAAGTTAACGACATTGTCATTAGAACTAACGGACTCTAAGGGAATTATTAATAATGTTCTTTATCAGGCTGAGCCCCGGTGGCGTAGTGGTTGTGCACGGGACTGCGGCCCACTGGGTTGGAGGTTCAATTCCAGCTCCCAGGAGCAAAGGCTGGACCTCCTACTCCCACCACCTGAAGGCAGTGATGCCTAAAAAAAAAAAAAGACTTAAAAAAATAATGTTCTTTGTCACAGATGATAATAAGACCTCTAAAGTTAACCGTAAATGTACACAAGTCATAAAGTGACTGCACTTAGGGCTCTCACTTAATTCTAGCCTAGAGTGACCAGACGTCCTGCTTTTTAACAATTTAACAATGTCTGGCGACATTTTAAAATTAAAATAAATACATTACAATACTATTTTTGCATTCTATGATCATTTTTGTTGCTCCATATAGACTAAATTTTTAATCAAGAACTCCACCCCACCCCCCGTCAATGGTGTCCCGCTTAAAATCTGGTCACTCTATTCTAGTCCCAACCTAAGGATAACTTGTTCTTATTTCATGGTCTTGATCATTGCTTGTCCTCATGAAGAAATCACTAAAGATAGGGATGTGGAAGAAAGCACATGGTGCCTGGCTATCAAAAGGAATCGTTCCTGAGGCTTGTATTCACACAGACAGCCTTCTAAGTGAGACATCAACTATGTCCGTGTGGAGGAAGCACACCGGCCTGTGTGATCCAAAGATGATAAATGACAAAATCAGAATCGGAATGCGGGAGAGATCTCTGAGCTAAAGTATGAGCATCCAATTTTCAGAAGGCTATGGATGACATCTGCAGCGAAACTGCATGGATTACGCCTCTGGTGGATGCCATCTGACTGGAGTCAAGGGAGGTGAATAACCTTGCTCTCAGACAGAGACAGTTGCAAACTCGATTATGACAAATGGAATTATGTCATAATATGGTACCTCCTCACTAGCTCTCCCTCGTGACCCATTCTGAATTCATTCTAGCCTTTGGTCTTTCTTGCTTCTTTGTTTCTCAACAAAACTGTTTCCCTCTGGTTTATTTTACGGTTGACATTGGCATTTTCTTTTAAAAGGGAATACTTGCTGCTGTTGGTTGTTGTTTTCTTGGTTTTGCACTTGGGGACGTGTAGATTTTTCCAGTATGTGAAGCACAGGTTGGGTGGATGTGTGGATACAATAATTTGTTTATGGCTCATCAGTGACATGGGGTGGGGTGGGGGGAGGCTAGAGGGAAATGAGGAGCAAGTGATCAGCGGGGAGGATGCTCTAGAATGGACTGGTGATGTGTAAACTCCTCTCTTTAAATGCAACTGGATTATGGAAGTGTATGTATATATCTCAGGAGAACTGTTGGAGTGGAAAGGACCTGATCAAACACTTAGTAGGCACTCCAGCCACCAGTTCTGAAAGCTCTAAGCACTAAGTGGTGTTAGTATCTCCATTTTTCGAAAAAGGAAAACAGGCTGGGTGATTGGCTTCAGGACTCGTGCCAACAAGTGGTAGAATCTGGACGTGAACCCACAGATCTGAATCAATGAGGTCCTGAAGCAATCCTGAAGTCCCACTGCCAATATAGGGAGTCAGTTTCACGTGGGAAGGGACGAAAACGTAAGCAAGCAGTATGCACATTGAATCCAAATTGGAATATGAAAACGATGGGGACACCCATCTAGAAATGGAAATGCAGCAATTTGGGAAGAACCTTGGCTTTTGACACATTGAATCCACCAGGCCAGATCTAACAAAATTATTTCTTCATCAACTCACTTTTACATATAATAGATTTCTCATAGAGCATCCAAAGTCATAAAATAGAAAGGGTATAGGGACTGTGATTGTCCTCTGATTTCACATGGGAGAAGGAGAATCCAACAGGTTTCTCACCTTGGCACCAGATTGAAATGCTTACGAATTCAGCTAAAACAGAGCATGTACACAAGTACATATAAGAGCTGGAAACACAGGGGATCCAGACAGATAAACCCCTCAGAAGCAATAATTAGAGTAGTGATACCAGGAAGGTAAGGGGAAGGTGACAGAGAAAGAGGAAACCAATCCCAATGACCCAATCTCCATATGACCCCTCTCTGGGGGAAGGACAACAGAAAGGTGAGTGAAGGGAGACATCAGTCAATGTAAGATATGAAAAATATAATAATTTATAAGTTGTCAAGGGTTCATTTGGGAGGGAGGGGGGAAATGAGGAGCTAACCCCAAGAACTCAAGTAGAAACAAGATATTTTGAGAATGATGATGGCAGCAAACGTGCAAGTGTGCTTGACACAATGGATGGATGGATGGATGGATGAATTGTGATAAGAACTGTATGAGCCCCCCAAGTAAAATGATTTTTAAAAAGAAAAGAAATTATCAACAGGGAGTTTCAGGTCTCCTTCCTTTTCCTATTGGAACCCCATCACATCCTGAAAGTCCCACCCTGCAGAGAAACAATGCAGATACTGATGAATGAGACAATGAACCTGACTGGAAATAAGACAGTGCTTACATTTGCTCCATTCTTCTACTTAGTGGTTCTAACCTTCCTAATGCTGGGACCCTTGAACATAGTTCCTCATGTTGCGGTGACCCCCCCAACCACAAAATTATTTTCGTTGCTACATCATAACTAATTTTTCTACTGTGATTAATCGGGTGACCCCTGTGAAAGGGTCATTTGCCCTCCAAAGGGGTCAGGACCCACATGTTGAGAACTGCTGTTCTTGCTGGAAATGGAGAGCTAATCTGCCCAGAAGCTAAGAGCTCTCCTACAGTTGCTAGTTACCAGAGAACACTTACTTATCTCTCTTCAGAAACTCGACAGGAATCTGGTGATAAACCAGGACTTATAAAGATGCTGGACAGTCCCGTGATTTCTGGTGTGGAGACCCAGGGCTAATTAGGATGCAAACACATCAAGTCACGAGCACTTATGAGATCAAACTTTGGTATGCCTTCTACAACTCCACTTCTCCCCTCCTCACCCACTAAGTAGTATGGATATTAGAGATAGACATCCCACTGCATAGGATACCATTCCTTTGATACCTCTGGAATACTCTCCCTACCCTTTCTCATTACTATCCCAACTCAGGCTTCTTTGGAGAACCAGAGTTGGAAGCATATTATCCCATTTTAGATCAGCTGCTTTGTGGTCTAGGAAAGCTCGTAAAGAAGTATGGGTGGGCTATGTATTGCTTTCACATAGACAATTTCAAGATAATACAAGATTGATCCAGCTCTTAATTGAATAAATATCTACCTTTGCTAAGGGGAATCTACCCTAACATGCCATGGGTGGTAAATATGATGAGAGCTAAACAAGATGATAATGGAGAGCTCAATAGTCAATACCACTGGGTGTTAGAAGTAGAGCATAATGAGGCAGAACACACACACCCATACACATCCACAGATATATGAACATACACACACGTACATGCACGCACACATATGTGTCTATACACATAAACATATACACATGTACATATAATAGGCTCCAACTTTGGGCACCCAGGAGCAAGGGATCTGGGCAGATCACAGAGATTCCCTCTGAACAAAGCCACTAGGAGGGCCAGACACAGGGCAGGACACAGTGTACTCAGGGAGTACTGGGTACCTCCAGCTGCCCATTGCCAGCATGATTTCCAGGTTCAGGATGAAGAAGAACGTGGCTGACAGAATGAAGCCTTTCATGGAAATTTCAATTCAAGAGCTCCTTGTTACCTGAAAGACACACTCATAGAGGACAGAAGAGAGTTATTGAAAAATATGGTTGGAAGAAGTCCATCTCCATTCTTTAAATCTAGTAACTTCTGAAGTGCCCTAACTTTACAAGGTGACAGGATAATCATCATCACCAATAACCACAAGTTGATTGTTACAAGGTGTAGGTCAGACATGTTCCACTCTTCAACCTTTTAACCAATTCTAGTAATCTAGTTAGATAATTCATTGCAGTGGTCACACAGAACTCACTGAAAGTAGTGTTCAGAATAAACTAAAGTCATAAGACTTTCAATCTGGAACCAGATTTATAAATCCACAATGAAGAAAAATGTCACAAAAGTAGATGAAAAAACTGAAGATTCAAAACATATTAGTAGAAAGAAAGACCAGGAGTTCTCAGGAGAGAACAGACTGCTTTAACTATGGAAAGAAAATAATAAATAATAGGTAACTCTCCAAGAAAATGGTCAAAATAGCTAAAAAAAGAAAGGAGGAAAATTAGTAGAAGTTAAGAAAGACTGAAAATACCAGAAGTTAAGAAAGACTGACAAGAAAATGCACAAATCAAAGGAAATTAGAGCAAAATTATTGAAAAAATAAAAAACTAATAACACAGAGAAAAATGATAACACCTACACGTATCAATAATGGCAGTGAATGTTGATGGATTAAGTTCACCCAGAAGAAAGAAAGAGTAGGAAACTGGACCAAAACCAAGACCCATTCATATGCTGCTCATGAGAAATACACCGTAGCTCTAAAAACAAACGTAGACTAGAAAGCAAAGGATGTGACATATATATCAAGCTAATGGCAGCCCCAAACAAAAGCAGGAATGGCAATATTCATTTCCAATAAGACATACTTCAAGGGTAGGGCTGAGCCCCGGTGGCGTAGTGGTTGTGTATGGGCTCACAGGGTCAGTGGTTCAAATCCAGCAGCAGCTCTCCAGAAGCAAGGCTGGGCCTCCTACTCCCACCAGGGGGCAGTGATCCCACAAAAAAGACATACTTCGAAGCAACGTCCATCATGAGAGATAAGGAAGTATGTTGTGTAATGATTAAAGGTGGAAAAGAACAAGTAGACATCACCAAATTAAATATACATGCGCCAATGAAAGGCCACCAAAAGACATTCATCAGACTGTCATAACCCTAAAGAGAAAAATAGACAATACAGCAATAATAGCAGGAGACTTCAATACACTACTTTCAAAGAAGAATAGAGCAACAGAAAAGCAGAAACTCAGTAAAGACACCACAGAAATCAGCAACATAATTAACCAACCTGGCTTTGTAGGCATACACAGAACACTCCACCTGACAAAAGTACAATGAATACAATCTTTTCCAGTGCACAGAGGACACTGTGTAGAAAAGACCAAAGGATATGGTACAAAGTGAGCAGTAATAAAATTTAAAATAGACTTTTACAATCCAATTTCTCAGATCACAGTGCTATTAAATTAGAAATCAACAATAAGAATAAAATAAAATGCAGGGGGAACTGTTAATATACTACTTTAAAACTATTGAGTAATCATTGAAGTTAAAATGAAACTTAAAGCATACTTGAAACAAATGAGAAAGAAAATATAAATATACAGCATATTTGGGATACAGCAAAAGCAGTTCTCAGAGGACAATTTATAGCAATAAATGCACACATGAAGAAGGAAGATAGACCCCAAATCAATGCTCCAACCTATTATCTTCAGCAACTAGAACAAGAATAGCAAAACAAAGCTTTGATTTCCAGGAGAAAAAAAATCATAAAGATTAGAGCAGAAATAAATGAAATGGGAAACAGAAAAGCAGTAGAAATAATAGATGAAAAATTGGTTCTTTGAAAGGATCAACAAAATTGACAAGGCACTGACGAATTTAGCAAAAGAAAAGAAATGGAAGATGTAAATATCAAGAATGATGATGGGAACAAAAGTACAAATGTGCTCGACACAGTGGATGGGTGTATGGATTGTGATAAGAGTTTTATGAGGCCCCAATAAAATGATTTTAAAAGACAAATAAACACCTTTCTAATATTTACCAAAAAGAAGAAGAAGAAGAAGAAGAAGAAGAAGAAGAAGAAGAAGAAGAAGAAGAAGAAGAAGAAGAAGAAGAGGAGAAGTGGTAGAACTGCCCCTGTGGACATGGGAGTGGAAAGCCTCCTCTTTCTGCTGAGGAGTGGTTCGTGGTTCCAAACCGCTCGTCTTGTGACGAGCAACCTGACATGGAACTACTGTGCCACCAGGACTCTTCAACTCCCACTAAGAAGTTCAAAAACGAAGTGCGTAAAGAAGAAGGGGGTGGGTGTTGCAAGGGAGGGGAAGTCTGAGGAACTGATACCAAGGGCTTAAGTAGAAGCAGGATGTTTCGAAGAATGAGGATGGCAGCAAATGTACAAATGTGGCTTGCATACAATAGATGTATGGATTGATTGTGATGAGAGTTGTATGAGTCCCCAATAAAATGATTTTTAAAAACAATAAGAGGTGACAGAGCTAAATGAAATTAAATAATAACACATTACTACAGAAGACTGTACTCAAACAAGTTAAAAAACCGAAGTAAAATGAATATATTCTAAACACACAGGATTATCACAAATTAACGTACACTGTTGGCATAGAAAACTTTAACAGACCCATAGTAAAATAGGAAAGATGGGTCATAAAAAAACTTCCAACAAACAAAAAAAGTCCAAGACCAAGCAGCTTTTCCAAGGAACTCTAGCAAGCATTCATAGAATAGTTGACAATTATGTACAAGCTATTCTGGAATATAGAAAAGGACAATAAAATCCCAATAAAATGACTTTCAAAAAAAGAAGAAAGAAAGAAGGGGAAACACAGGGAAGTAAATTCAGGGAAGAAGTGGAATAAATAATGGTACATTGTAGGAGTTGTGAAAAATGAGATTAAATAAAATGTGTATGAATTGTTGAAAGGAAAATTATGACATGTTGGGTTAGTCAAGATAGACTAGAGAAACAAATTCAGAGACACTCATATGGGTATAATATATACAAGAACAATTGAATATTGAGAAAACATTCCAGCCCAGTTCAGATCAAGTCCATAAGTCCGATACTAGCCCATATGTCTGATACCAACCTATTAATTCCTCTTCAAATTCCCACAACACAGATAATGATGCTAAATATAGGAAATTCACAGACCGATAAAATCTCACAATAAAAGATTAAAAATAAATCAATAGAAAACGAAAATTTCAGGATCTATCCTGAAGTATAATGCTGTTGATAATAGGCCAATATCCACACTTTTACATGATATGCCACTTAATACAAGTTTTATTCAAATTTACACACCAACCACTCATACTGAAAACATAAATTGAAGATGTTCACCAGCTTCTTCAACCTGAAACTGATCAAACATGAAATCAAGATGCATTGACAATAACTGGTGATTGAACATAAAGAAAAAAGCTCAGTAGTTAGAGAATATAGCTTTGGTGAAACAAACAGTGCCAGAGATACTATGATAGAATTTTGTCAGTTTAATGATGTTTATTGCAAGTACCCTTTTATCAACAACATAAAAGGTGACTATGCTTGTGCATTTCACCAGATGAGATACACAGGCATCAAACTGGCTGCATCTGCGGAAAGACACCACAGAGCTGCTCAAGTAGAATAAGACTATGCCTCGATTGCGGGGCAAACCATCAAGCTCTAGTTGAGTTTGACAAAAAAGCAAAATGAGTCCGTGAGAGTCAAAGTTTAAGCAGAATTTAGAGCCCATCTCAAAAATAGATCGCTGCATAGAAAATAATTTTCTCAAACCTACGCAAACTGTTGGGTACATATATGAAGAAAGCATTGGGTCATTAAAAGCAAAGGAAAGGGGAAATGGGGCAGGATCGGCAGTAGGGACAGGGATCCCCCCCCCCAAAAAAAAAGAAAAGAAAGAAAAGAGCAAAATGCATGTCAGAAAAGACTGAAACCGTACTTGGATATAGAGCAGTTACAGCAAAAGAAATAAAGGATGATCCTATCATATAATTGGGGAAGGGCAACGCTCTTAAATTTGTGTTATATGTATATTTTTCTATTTTCCTGTATATGAAACCCAGGTGTGTCAGTCCGGGTAGGCTAGAGGAACAAGTTCATAGACTCGCACATGGATATAAGGAAAAGGTTTATATATAAGAGAAATAGGACATTAAGAAGGCATCCCAATCCAGTCCAGTGCAAAGTCATAAGTCCAATATTAATCCATATGCCCGAAATCAGTCTATAAAGACTCCTTCCGACTCAGGAAGTCACAGGTCAGTGGGTGCAGAATCCCGGCCCTGGCAGGGGTCTCCTCATGGCTCCTCGCTTCCAGGGCTCAGGGGCCATCAACAGCATACCGTTCCAGCTTCAGAGGTCTGCCTCCATTAGGGCAAAGCTGTGTAGTCTCTCTGCCGGTTCCTCCAACTTCTCGGAGGCTGCATCTTGTTTTTTCCGTGATTCATCGTCTCTGAGACTAACTCCCAACAACTGGAGAAGATAGCTTCTCATCTTCATGAGGAAAATATCGTGAGATTTCCCAGAAGTCTCAAGAGAAAGCCATACCCACATAGAGGCCTCATTGGCTGTTCAATGGCTATCTCCAGATTAACAGGCTAGACTCCACCCTTACATTTAAATCATAAAATTAACATAAGCACATGACTGCCACACCAGGCTACAACTATAGGAACAGTAAGTAGAATAGGGGTGTCTGTTGAGATGGTGGTGGTGGTGGTGGTGTTTACAGTGGTGTTGATGGGGGAAGGAGGATAGAAGCCAATGTCAAGGAATCCAGGAAGGAAAAGAATTTTTGGAAACTGATTATGTACAACTGATAATTGTACAATACTGCTTGATGTCACAGAACTATGGAATGATAGGCTATATGTATTATGTTCGAATAACAATGTTGTCAAAAAAAGAGCTAAACAGAGAATTTCAAAGAACAGTATGTAAAAGCATGTAAACATGAAATAAAATTTGTAAATGAGACATGAGAAGACTAGGAGTTAGAAATTTAAAAAATAGTATGTTTGGCATTTCCAAGATGAAGGAACTGAGGAAAAATTCAAACATTGAGTTTCACTATTTAAGGATTCAATAGGGCATCAAAATATGATGGAAGAAAAAAAATATGATGGAAGAAGTATACAGAATTACTGTACAAAAAAATTGGCCAGTGTTCAACCAATTCAATAGGTAGTTTCAAGAGCCTATAGTACTAAAAAAGTCCAAGCAGCACTAAAAGCTTTGGCAAAAAACAAGACTTCAAGAATTAACAGAGTGGGGCTGTGCCTCTGGCATAGTGGTTGTGCGCGGGACTGCAGCCCACTGGGTTGGAGGTTCAAGTCCAGCAGCAGCTCTCCAAGAGCAAGGCTGGGCCTCTTACTCCCACCACCAGGGCAGTGATGCCCCAAAAGAACCAAAAACAAACAAACAAAAAAAGAATTAACAGAGTACCAGTTGAGATGTCTCAATAAATGAATATAATACTGAAAGCACTCACTTGTCTATAGCATGAAATTTGGAAGACAGCTACTTGGTCAACCTACTGAAGAGAACGATGGCTGTTCCTACTCCCAAAAAAGATGACTCCACAGACACAAAAATCATTAAATAATATTATTAATATGATATACAAATAAAATTCTGTTGAACATCATTCAAAAGCGTTTGAAGCATTATATCAACAGGGAACATCCAGAAATTCAAGTTGAATTCAGAGGAGGACATGGGATGATATATTATTAATGACATCATCTAAATGTTTATAGAAAGCAGACTATAACAGATAAATGCTTACTTGTGCTTTATTTACTATGAAAAGGCATTAAACTGTGTGAGTAATAACAAATTGTGAGATAACATTAGGGAGTCCAGAACATTTAACTGTGTTCATAAAGAAACTGTGCAGAATCAAAGGCAGGAATTTGAACAGAACTAGAGGCTACTTTGTGTTTTTAAATCAGGAAAGAGGTGCATCGGGCTTGTATCCTTTCACCACACATATTCAGTTTGTAAGCAAATAATCTGAGAAGTTAGACTGCATGTAAGTCAATGTGGCATCAGGAGGAAGATTCAGTAACAGGTTAAAAATTTAGCCTCCATTATGGATTATGCCTGAACATGAAGAAAACAAAATTATTCAGTGCTGGACCAATAAGCGGCACCATGATTAATGGGGGATGGAGGGTGGGGATTGAAATTGTCAATTGGATGTACAATCAACATCTTAGGTGGTGCATATTATTAACACTATTGGCTGCTAACTGAAAGGTTGGAGCTTGAAGGTCACCTGAGGTGCCTTGGAAGAAAGGCAAGCTAATTCTGAGAAATTAGCTTTGAAAATCCCATGACTCACAGGTCTCCTCTGACACTCTTAAGTTAGTTGCATGTTGGAGTGACTTGACAGTAGGTAGTTATGTAGATGTGACCTATCACTGTGTTAGGTTTTGTGTCAACTAGCCTAGGTCGGGATTGTCAGTAGTTTGGCAGTAAGGGCCCTCCCACAGAGGCAGATCACAGCTTGGTGACAGCTCTTCGAGGGTGTGGTCTATTTAATATCTATACATAGATTGTTAAGTAACTGTCTTCCCTTCTTTCCACTGGTCGACTTTCTATGTTGCCAGCTGCCTGCGTCATCTTCCAGCTTTCTCCTCCAGTCTTCCGGTTCATCTGGCCCCCCAGTTTCTCAGCTCCAGCATACCAAGTAAGACCAGAAAACTCCCCAACTTCATATTCCTGCCTGAATCTGGAAGGGTGTCCAGCTTAGCACTTGATCCAGTGGATTTAAACTGGACTTGATTTAAACCAGTTCGTGTTTGTACACTCTGCAGTGTGCAGGCTGCTTTCTGAATACATGTTTCTTTCTTGATATAAATTTGTTATACATATTGGGTGTCACTGGTTTTGCTAGTCTCGAAACCCCAACCTAGCACACCATGTAACAAATTGCTGCAAGTAGTTGTTTAAAACATCTATTAACAACAACAACAACAAAACATTTATTATCTCACAGTTTCTGTGATTGGGAATCTAGACTTAGCTCAGCTGAGTCTTCAGAATCTCTCTCAGGCTACAATACAGGTGTTGACTAGAATTTGTCTGAAAGCTCAACTGAGGAAGGATGTCCTTTCAAGATCACTTAGAGTCGTTGGCAGGATTAAGTTCCTTTGAGGGTGTTGGACTGTGTGTCTTCAGTGGACTTGGCTGGGGGCAACATGGTCCTCTCTAACATGGCAACTGAAGTTACAATGTCTTGTAATTTAAGTGTGGAAGTGACATCTCTTCAGCATGAAGGTATTTTATTGGTCAGAGAAAGGGGACTCAAGGGAGTTAATTGGGAAAGACCATGAATACCAAGATACAGAGATCTTTGGGGACAACTTAGAAGCTATAGAATATTTTCTGCTTCGTTGTCTTCTGAACATATTTTTAGTTTCTTTCTTCTATTTATTTGGGGTTTTAATTTGGTCTTCTTTTTATCTTTTTAAGATAAGAATTTAGGTAATTAAGGTAGATACTTAGATCCTCATCATTCATGTGATCGCTAAGTTCATTGTGCCAACTAAGCCAGTAGGAACATGTGGATGGACTTTGAGCAAGTTGCAGCTTGATTGGAAGGCGCCTGAGAAAAATGAAGATGGCCCAGCTCCCATATCTCTTTTACTCCCTGTTGAGCAGACCAGGGTGCTGCTGTTTTAGCTAGTTCTCTGTCTCTACCTGTGTGCTACACTACCTGTGGGGCAACCCAACCTGTGGATCATATAGCTAGAGTTTGAGGCTCCTTAGATACTTGCTTCACCACACTGCTGGTGCACGCAGTGCTTGAGTTTGAGGCTGGTGGATTCTGTCACCCTGAATCACTTGAGTTCCAGACCCATCAGGGTCTGTTTCACTAAACTCTTGTGCTATGGACTGTTGCTCACCCATCCTGCTATCTGTTGCCTGTGGGCAGACTCTGCCTGTTTTGTCTAAGGGAAGACTGATGCCTACTTCCTTGACCTTGGAACCAGCAGCACATGCGATTTGAAGGACTTACAGGATATTAACTGCTCCACCAAAGTGAGTTGAACTGAGCCCGCTGTACTTCTGTGTGGACTAATTAGCTGTTATATTCCTTATCACTGTATAAACCTATTCTCATGTATATAATCATAAGTGTCCTGGTTTTGTTTCTCTAGAGAACTCTGTTTCATAAAATCCATTTCTTTTTTAGAATAAAAAAAACGAAAACTACAAATTCTCATTTCAACACTGCTTGAGCTTTGCTCCTAAGCTTGCAATAGGTTATGCTGTCACAATCACTCTGTTTGATTTATTTATTCTAATTCTCTACTGAGATTTTTTAGCCATAAATTTGGAATTAAAATCTAACAAAAATTCCATTGTTCTATGAGAGGAGTGTGTAGGAATATTGGCATGATGAAGAAGAATCCTCTGGGGATGTGTTCTCAGGCTTTTTTTTTTTTTTAGCTTTGGCTAATTTTCTCAAAATAATCTCATACTGTGGATATGTTATTGCTCTTTGACCCTCCAAAAAATTAACTAGCAAGATTCTTTGACTATCAACAAACAAACAAAAAAAACCACACCATTATTGCTTTATTTGCTCTTAATTTGTTTGCTTTTGCTTTGACTGAACCACTTCCATCTCTTGATTGCTTTTGATGGTACTTTGTCTTCTGAATTTGACAGGTAAAGCCATACTTTATCTCTTGATAAAGTTCTCCAGGAACTGAGATCAACATGTGGCACCCCATCAGACTTGACTGGAAAACAATCATAAGGTCAACAATAGACTTTGAACTATTTATAGGCTTTTCTTATTTTCTTTTGTTGTTGGCTTTTTTTTGTATTTGTTGTTGCTGTTGTTGGAGTTATTGTTTCATTTTCTATTGTTGCTTTGTTTTGTTGAGTCTTGTGTTTGTGCATATTATTATCTCTGCATGTCTATCTTGATAAGATAGGTGGGATAAACAAGCCAGAGGAGAAAACAACAGGACAACAGTTCTGGGTGAGAGCCTGGGAAAGGGGAGGTAAGGAGAAAGGAAAAGGGTGTTAACAAATCCAGGCATAAGAGAAAAACATGTGACTGAAAATCGATGACAAGAAGGATGTAGGAGTTCTGGTAGGGTTTGATCAAGGGCAATGTAACTGAGACAAATAACTTAAACCCAAATGGAAGCTGAGCATGGTAGTGGGACAAGAGGAGAGTTAAAGGAAAGAGAGGAAAGACTTAGGATGCAAAGGGTATTTATAGAAGTCTAAATATAGGTATGTACATATATAAATAAATTTATAAGTGGCTTGGGGAAATAGATCTATGAACATCTATTTATAGGTTTAGTATTTAGGCAACAGATCGACACTGGACTTCTACTCAATTACACCCTCAACACAAGAACACTTTGTTCTAATAGTCCAGCATTCTGAGATACTCATCTTCCCAACAAGATCACTGAAGATAAAGTGGGTGCACAAGCAAA
Organism: Nesogale talazaci; assembly: GCA_004026705.1. Classification (NCBI taxonomy): domain Eukaryota; kingdom Metazoa; phylum Chordata; class Mammalia; order Afrosoricida; family Tenrecidae; genus Nesogale; species Nesogale talazaci. The sequence continues at coordinate 25,298 of PVJH01020321.1, read as the reverse complement.
TGCTGTGAAGAGAGCTGATGGTGCCTGACTATCAAAATATATAGCATGTAGGGTCTTAATGACTTGAAGATAAACAAGCAGCTATCTAGTTGGGAAGCAACAAAATCCACAACAGCCTGTGTGATCATGAGGTGCTCACAGGATCAGATATCAGCCATCAAAGACCCAGAACAAAAAATCATGTCAATGTGACAGGTGTGTGTGTGGGAGGGGGGTATGGAGTAAAGACTCAATGTCCATCTGTAGATAATTGGACATTTTCTCACAGAGGGCGTCACATGGAAGAGATTAGCCAGTCAGGGTGCAGTCTAGCATCAATGAAACACACAACTTTTCCCTAGCTCTTTGGTGCTTCCTTTACCCCACTATGATGACCTCAGTTATACCTTACAAATTGGATTAGACTGGTGTCCACACACTGCTACAGATAGGAGCCAGCAACACAGGGAATCAGGATAGATAAACCCTTCTGGGTCAACAAGGAAAGTAGAGATACCAGGAGGATTAGGAGAGGGTTGGGAGAGAAAAGGGGACTCAATCATAAAGATCAACCTAGAACCCCATCAGGGGATGAATAACTGAAAAGTGGATGAGGGGCAATGGAGGACGATGTAAGATATGGGGGAAAATAGCCTATAACTTATCAAGGGTTCGTTAGGGGGGAGGCATAGGGAAAGAGGACAGAAATGGGGAGCTGATATCAGGAACTCAAGTGGGAAGAGAATGTTTTGAAATGATGTGGGCGGCATATGTGCAAATGTGCTTGACACACTGGAGGAATGTATGGATTGTGATAAGAGATGTAAGAGCCCCCAATAAAATCATATTTTTAAAGTTCTCCACAAACTATTTCCTTATTGACATTTGGCTACATATTCCAATCATATATCCACAAATCCAAATTGAGTGCTGTGGAGTCAATTCCAATTTATAGTGACTCTGAGTAAGATTCCCAAAATTGAAATCTTTATGGGAGCAAACAGCCTAATTTTTCCCATGTTGCAGCCAGGGGGGAAATTGCCCATCTTTTGCTGCCCAGTCCAACAGGCTACCACATCAGCAGGATTCCTCAACATTTAATGTAGATGGGAATTGCTAGCTCCATCTTTCTTTGTGAATTTGTCTTTAATTCTAACTGATGGAGTTTTGCTTTGAATTGTAGAGACATTGAAGATTATTGTGTCTTTCTGCTATTTAACTCTTTTAACCCAAAGAAATGTTCTTTTTTTATTTCCCCTAGTGTACCCTTTACCTTCATATTTGTTTGATATAAAGACAAGGAAGAGGTAGGAGGAAACTTTCCGAGGTGATGTTACTGCTGATGTCTTTGTTGATATTCAAGTCACCCCCTACTGGTGTATCCATTTATCAAAACTCATCACATGAATACTCACAATCTGTCCACTTCATTCCCTCCTAATCTCATGCCAATCTTAAACAGCAACCTTCAAATGAATTCATTATTTTTCTGAGAAAGGTAACTTTGGAAAAATATATGTGCCATGAAAAAGAACGGGGTGAAGCCTGTGGATTGAGAGGTAAGTCTGACAGAGGATCTGCCATCAAGTAGTTCAAGTGAGGTGGGAGCCACTGGAAACTGGCCCTCTGAGAGGGTGCGTCCAGCAGAGCCAAAGAGAAGGTCTGGAAAGAGACAGGCATGGCATTCCATGGAAGGCAAGCTCAGGCAACCACAGGTAGGCAGTCTTCACTGCTCCTTGAGGCTTATTTAGCTGGATATGAAACTGTATGTCCTGCTGGCAAAGTTGCAAATGCTAAAAATAAAAAAAAATTAATGATGCTAAGACAAATCTGCTAAGTGTTGGCTTGACTAGAGAATAAAACACATCCACATATTTGTTTCTTTGCCAAATGATTTATTGACTAACTGCTTATTAAACTAGGAGAATGGCATTAGACCTGCCGCAATGAAAAGAGACCGTGTTTTGGAGGACAGATTGAACTTTAATCTTCTGGTTGTATTAAGACAAATTTTAGGGAAGAATCTTGTTATAAATGTGTGTGTATAGAGTGAGAGACTTATTTTTTTAGTCCTGGTGGCATCGTGGTTACGAATTGGACTTTGATTCACAAGACGGCAGTTCAAAACCAGCAGCCACTCCTCAGGAGAAAGATTGGGCTTTCCACGCCCATAGAGAGTGACAGTCTTGGAAATTCACGGGGGTTGTTCTACAGCCTGTCTTCTGCTCTCCCTAACCCAGTGAGCTGTCTTAAAGGGGTCAACAGGGTGGTGCAGCCTCTCAGCGAGCTAGGACTCCTGTCAGGCTCTGGAATGAGCAGAGCTCCTAGTAGGGGATCATTGTTTGTGCCCCTTCTGCTCTTTCTGGGGGCTTCTTGGAGGTCTGCATGGGGGCACTCCTCTTGGCTGGGACTGCCTTGGGACTCACACAGTGAGAGACAGCATGGTTAGTCCCTGCGTTGGTGCTCCGGGACTGGGCTACAACAGTGCGAATTGGTGATGAACTCTGGGTTTGAACCTGCTCTCTAGATAGCCTGGAGGCCATTAATTGGCATAAAGAACACTAATAATGACTATATTAACTAATTAGGTGATACAGATAAAAAGAATAAATATCTGTAAGCAACCTAGTTGATTCAAGGAGGAACGGAAACTCAACAGAGTCATTGCACGAATCATCAAAGCCTCTCAACAAAGAAGTGTCAGACCACTTGGTTTAAGGGGGGTATTTATTCTACCAAGCATTTAAAGAATAATCAATATCAGTTCTTCAAAAATGCTTTAAAGATGGAAGAGGAAGAATCACTGTAATGAGACAAAGATACACATACAAGAAAGTCACAGACCAATCTCTCTGAGGATTGTGGGTTCTCAGTGAGTGGGCTATGCCCCATGGCGATCCTCTTTGTTAGGTCAACTCCACGGTGTTCTTGCATGGGATCATCGTGGAAGCAAACCATGGGGTCTTCCTTCCATGGTGCTGCTGGAGGTGTGCAAATGGCTAACTTTGCGCTAAGTCCGTAATCCTGTGGCTTTTCACTCAGTGTTGAGTTATCAGGTTTTCATCATCACAAGAAGGCACAGCATCTCACTCATCTTATGATCAGAGGCATGAAGATGACAAAGATGAAGAATGCCATACAAATTGATGGGGACAAAGTGGACTCTTAAAGTCACAGCTCTGTCCAACAGAGACACAGGCTCTCAGCACGACACCCCACTGCTCTCTGTCTGCCCTGTGGGTCTCTGAGGACGGAGGGGCTCCTCCAGGTTCATCCCTCTCTGGAGTGTCCTGCAGTGCCCTCTGGAGAACCATCCCGAGGGACGGCTTCAGTTGTTGCCGCTGCCTAAAGGAGCCAACGAAGAAGTAGATGATGGGGTTGGCACCGCTGTCAACACAGGAGAGAAAAATAAACAATCAATAAAGTAAGAAATAAGATTTGATTGAAATCCAGTGCTGGGGGAGCCAATGAATGCCCAAGGGCAGGCCACACAATAGGCAGAGCAATACGGTGATCAGAATGGTCACAGTGAGCCTGGTCATCTTCCTCCTCTGGGGGCCATAGAACACCGCCACCAGCAGAAGCAGGTTGGACCCACAGAGAACCACAAATGAGAAAGTATGCCACGCAGTAAGGAAGCAAATATATGACCGACACCAATCCCAGGAGCCCAAACAGTACTTTATGTGCATGATGGTCAGCACCAGGGACAGGGCCAAAGGGCGGTGGCAGCGGTACGGAACAGGGCACAGGACACACGGGGATCTTTAGGTGCCAACATCGCTGAGAAGGCTCGTGTTCAGGAGGAAGAGATTCGCTATCATAATTTCCAGGATATAGTGGATGTAGAAAAAAATTGAAGACTCAGGGGGGAGGGGGGAAAGAGCTGGAAGAGTTTCATCCGGGTAAATGCTGTCAGGACGCAGAGTGCTAAGCGGTCATCCAGGGCCAGGTGGAGGATGTCGCCAGAGAAGGGGTTCCTCAGAAAGCAGATGGAAACCCAGGAGTCAGACCACAGCTGCGTTCCCCACCAGTCCACCCTGGTCAACGGTGATGGTCAGAAACCTCGAGGGCCGCATCATCATGCTCCCATCTGGAAAACGAATCGGATCACTTTCATTCATTGTTAAGAGTCGGTTTCCTCCATTTAGTGAAGGCGAGCTCCACGCTCTCAAACCATCCACGGGTGGTCCTGGAAAATAAACAGGACCTTGAGCTCTTGCTGAATGGTCCCTGATTCTCGGAGCCAGCCTTCTGAGTGGGGAGTTCTGTCATCATTTTACACAGGATAAAATGAAGGCTGTCAGCGATGAAGTCCTTCATCAGAGGCTGGGGTGGAGTGGAATGGAGCCCAGATGAAGCCCTAATGCTCACTGAGTTTTGAAGCTGTATTCTCCCTTCAGTAGCTCACGACCTTCTGGCATGGGTCTATTCTATGGTTCAAACGGTTCTCACGCGTCCCTAAGACCATGGCCTGCCCTAGACTAGGACAGACTCTACCAGACCGTGAAGGTTCAGGATCTGTCATTCGTTCTGTCCAAGGGGAGTGGTGGTTGTTAGGGGCGATTGAGTTGCTTCTACTCATAGCAACTGTGCCTGTAAGGAAATGAAACACTGCCCTGTCCTCTGCCATCCTCACAAGTGCTCTGTCTGAGTTATGGGAAGTTTTGCTTGCCCCTTAGGAAAGTAAAACAGTGAAACCTGGGTGATAAGCAAAACGTTGGTTGAGAGAAAGGATGTGTGTTCGTTATTATGTTCCCTAAACCAAGGCAAGCAACAGGTGCCTCACCCTGGCACCAGATCTCAGTTTCCCCCACTGACATCTCCCAAAGTCGGGAATGCTGTCTTCAAAGTTGCCAAGAAAGAGTTTCATACCTCTTTCCTTTTCCTACTGGAACCCCTGCATCCCTTCCAGGAGGTCCCACCTTCCAGGGAAACCACGCAAATGCAGACCTAGGAGACAAATGCATCCGAGACTTTGAAAAAAAAAAAAGAGCTTTGACAAACTCTTACCTTTCCTCTGTTCTTCTTGCTGGAAATGGAGAGCTGATATGTCCAGAGGTTAGATGCTTTCCTCTACCTGATAGAGGACACTTCTCTATTTTCTGAATTGGCATCTGAAAGATAGAGCATGAAATCTGTTGAGAGAGCCAGGCTTATCAACATTCTGCACAGTCCAGTGATTTCCTGTGTAGAGACCGGGTGACCAATTAGCACTCACGAGATGTTGATCAGACCTCAATAAAATGTCTATAGCCCCTTCATTTCCTTCCCTTTCATCCAGTCTCGTGCCCTGTGAGTGATTGCCCATACCCAAATTCTTGGGTTTGCTGCTGACTGTGTATCACTAGTGGAGTTAAGCAATGTGAGTCCACCCTTGGAAATAGCTATAGCTGAAATATAAAGCACAGCTTCTCTTGCTTGTTATTAAAGGCCCGTTATAGCCCGTTTTTATATTCCTTCTCTTTTAGAAGACAGCAGTAAAGTATGCATGTTCATAATTTATTTTCAAATGGCTTGAAAGCGTATCAAACAGAAGTAACATTCTTTCTGCATTCTAGTATTCAAGGTACACAGATATTTACTATTTCCAATTTTTATTTTATTCAGTATGGTTATGTCTTTGAATAGTACATGTTTCTGTTTCTTAATGTATGAATGTTAACAAGGTCCATGAATACCTCTTGTAATAAACAAAAAATAAACTTGTGAACCTGTAACAAACTTGTAAACTTGAAATAAATACAGATACCCCTTGTAGTAAACAAACAATAAACTTATAAAACACACAGTAGCCAGAGTCACTGGGAAAGGGAACAGGTGAGAAATGCATAAGAATTTACTTTAACCTGTATGGGGTTTGACTTCTAAGAAACATTTAAGAAAGAGGCAATACCAGTTATGTATCTGGTTTTTCAGAACTGAAAAGATGAAAGACTTTTAAAAATTATTTTATTGGGGACTCTCACAACTCTTATCACAATCAATACATACATCTATTGTATGCTAACCACCTCTATAAGTGTCTTCTGATGGAAGACTTTTCAATTCATTGGCTGAAACCAGTTTATCCAGGCTAGCAAAACTTGGGGGAAAAGAATCCCTAGACAGTGAAATGACAGTCTGACATCTATTATGAGCATAAATGCAAAATGCCCAACTCTTTGATAGGGTTGTCTTGGCCAGTTCTCATTAATTCTTCAATAGCTCGACGAATTCTTCCTAATAACTCAGTCTGAAGTGCCACAGGTTGTATGTGAGCCATGGGGAAATGTAGGGTAGGGCCAGGTCTTTGAAAATCTCTTAAGAGTTTTGCTGAAGTCAGAGCTGGCTGAAATCACATTCAAGACCATGGTGTGCATCCAGCCCCACTTAAGTCAGCATGCTCTACAAATTCTGTTTCCACCCAAGGGAAGCTGAGGGTTGAGGATGCAGGAGTACAGACAGAAGCAAAGGATCTTTGATGGGGCCAGGGTGGGGAAGAGGGCCAGTAAAGGAAAAGGAAAATGGTTGGAGAGAGTACATCCAGTACCATTTTTTACTCTGAAAGGATGGGTCCCTGATGTTAAGCTAGGGGTACTTGGTGAGACCAGTAAATTATAAGCAATGCATATCAGTTAGTCTGGTGAGTATCTCTCTTTGTTCTTTATGAAAATGGTTATGAGATGACTAGTGTGAATTTCCACATCTTTTGTATTATAAAAGGGCAGGAATAGCCAGGTCCTTGATCAGAGACCAGCCTTCCTAGCTTACCTGATCAAAGTGGTTAGAACATCCTATAATAAAGACTCCTTTGAATGGCATTCGAGAAATCCTTAGCCTGGATTTTTTTTTTGACATAGCTGTCTTAGTCTAGGTAAATTAGAGAAAAAAAGGTGTATAAAAAAGAGTTTTGTATACAAAAGCAATTGAATTGGGCTGAGCCCCGGTGGCATAGTGGTTGTGTGTGGGACTGCGGCCCACTGGGATGGAGGTTCAATTCCCGCTCACAGGAGCAAAGGCTGGGCCTCCTACTCCCACCACCAGGGCAGTGATGCCTAAAAAAAAATTTTAAAAAAAGCAATTGAATTTTGGGAAAACATCCTAGCCCAGCCCAGTCCAGATCAAATCCAAAAGTCTGATATTAGCTCCTATGTCCAATACTAATCCCAGCCCAGTCCAGATCAAATCCATAAGTCTGATATTAGTTCATATGTCCAATACTAATCCAAAAGGTTCTCTTCAGGGCTGAGCCCCGGTGGCGTAGTGATTGTGCGCGGGACTGTGGCCCACTGGGATGGAGGTTCAATTCCAGCTCCACGGAGCAAAGGCTGGGCTTCCTACTCCCACCACCTGAGGGCAGAGATGCCAAAAAAAAAAAAAGGTTCTTTTCAGACTCATGAAACACACACAATGTCGCTGAGTGCAGGAAGACCACAGGCCAATGAGTGGGAAGTCTTGGGGATCCGGTGGAATTGTCAGCATCTCAGCACTGACACATGGCTTTTCCAGCTCCCAGGGCTGCATCAGGGTAGGTCCATGTGGCTTCTCTTCAGGGATGTCTCACAGGAAGTGAGCTGAGAGTGTCTCCTGCCTCCAAAGAGGAAATACAGGACTTCCCAAAATTCTCAGGAGAAGGTCATGCCTACCCAGAGGTCTCATTAGCTGTACAATGATTGACAGTCTAGACTCCCCCCTTCACTCATAATCCTCTAGTTGACACCATATGCTGTAGCTACCGCAGTAGCTTATTGCCTTTTATGGTATGGTAGGAGTTGCAGGACAAAGGATTTCTATTTATGTATCGCCTGTATGACCTTTGCGAGGTCCAGGTGGAGTAGTGGCTACATATTGGGCTGCTAACTGCAAGGTCAGCAGTTCAAAACCACCAGCCGCTGCATGCGAGAAAAATGGGTTTTTCTAATCTTAAAAATTCACACAGGGACTGCTGCCTTGTCCTATAGGATTCTTGTGCATCAACACCAACTTGATGGCAGTGAGTTTAGTTTTTGGATTTTATGACCTTCAATTAGTAGTTTTTCCAAGAAGATTTGCTGGGCTACGGATCTTGCAAAGGATTGGATGATTTACGATGCAAATAAGGTGGATAAAATTTTTGCAGGGAATGATTGCTGTGCAAACTATATGAATGTATCCTGTATAAGGAATTGGTTGATTTTTCCATCTTGCAAGGCTTTAAAAAAAGAATGTATGATATGTGAATTATATATCAATTACGTTTTAAAGAGCCAATCTGGTAAAAGTTGAAGATGACCTCACTACCATGGAGAAAAAAGAGCTGGGAGTGGAGCGTGTCCTTTGAACACGGGATTCCTGTGCTGAGAATCTCTGACACCCTGGAGCTAATAGTTGACACACTGGAGGCAGCCCTGGACAATGTGATATGACACGGTATGATATCATGGTACAAGATTATATCAAAATGGTAAAGCGTCCATAAGAAGTAAGACCTAGGAGTCTAAAATGTCTACACCACTCCCACAGATGTAGTCCATCTGGTTGATGTGCTTTCCCTCTTGTGACGGCAATCTTGCTGACACAAAACCACCACAAAGTCTATTTCGCACGCTATGCCCTCATCACAGTATTATTTCCCGGGAGTCTCTCCATCAGTGTGATTGGATTGATGTCTCAGAGTTTCTACTGAGAAGTGTGCTTGGCTTGGGTTTCTGTTTGCGCCTTTTTCCTTTCCTCTCATTCACGACAACGGTTTGCAACTCCCTTGTAGCCATGTCCGTATCATCCTATCACAGACAGCATGGTACATCGAGACCAGCTTTGAAATGTTCTTCTTGAGGGTGAATGTGATGCCTTTACTCTTGAATTTGTCAATCCAGGAAACCATATGACTGAGTGACCCTGGTGCTGCGGTGGCTACACGTGGGTCTGTTCACCACAAGGTCAGCGGTTCAAAACCACCAGTCGCTCCAAGAGAGAAAAACATGGTTTTCCACCCCCCTCAAGAGTTGTAGTCTCAGAAACCCACAGGCGTAGTTCCACACCATCCTACAGTGTCCCTGTGAGTCAGAATAGATGTGACAGCAGTGAGGGACTGAGTGAGGGAGCGAAAGCCTAGGATATCAAACTTTATTCATTTCATTTTGATAGCTTCTAATTGTCCTAGATTCATATTTTGTATGGCTCGTGTTCCAAATATTAATGGATATTAGCAGCTGTGTCATTTCATGTTGAGTCATGTCCCATCCACAAATGAAGGTCCTCACACTTTTGCTGCAGCCATGACGTGGATGGAAGAAACTTTACAGGTAAACTAAACAACTGAATTAGTCACAAGAGTGAGATTCATTGCTCATTGCCCTGAGAGGGAGTTCTAGGGGCCAGTATGTTCACTTCTCATCCTTCTGCGTTCTCAGGGAGTCCTCTGACTTCTCTGTCACCCCTCCCCTTTTCCCCATGCCCCGCTGTCTCCTTAAGATCTAAAGGCTACCCTGTGGGGCCAGCCAGTCTGGTTCTCCCCAACTTCCTTCTAAGGGTGTTTGAAGGGGTAGGGAGGAAGGAGAGGTAAGACCTGACTGAGCACCCTTGCTGTGATTACCCTTCACGATCTACTGCAAAGAGTAGCCACGAATCGAAATCTGGGTGGGAGAAAGGGCTCCACTCTGGAGGCTAATGTCGAACTGCCAAGATCCTTTATACCCGTGAAGCCCATCCATTTTCCCCTGGAATTCACCCCAGCTCACAGGAGTACTTCCCACCTCTGAGCGTCAGTAGCCACAAGCCGGCCCCAGTCACATGTAGCTCTAAAGGGAGCTCTGTGCAGTCTGTCTTATCTCCTCTGCTGTCCCCCGCCCCCACCCCGTGCCTATCTATCAATCGGATTGATGGGGCACCTACCAGGGGGCAGGCCCTGGGGGCTGGAATGGACAGAATGGGAACAGCATATATGGCTCTGAATTGAAGTCAGAGAGCCATGACTGCCCTGAAGGGGTGGTGAGGCTTTTGAGAAACCGCTCCCTGGGGGCCGAGTGGTCCTGCAAGGCCCCCTCCACCCTGTGTATCCCTAACTGCCCCTGTTGTCACCGAGGCAGTTGGAAAGCGCCCTTTGAAAGTATCGCCAGCTGCCTTAGGGAGGTGATTAGAAGTAAATGCAAGAAATTGTATCAGGCACAGAGTTGGGGACCTAGTGACTCATGGGTGGGGTGTGTCTGGGCACTATGGCTTGGGCCACAGAGTGGCCATGTGGTGAGTGCAGGCAGTTGAGGGAATTCTGGGAAGCTCTGTGAGTTGGGAGGAGGGATGGGCCAGCCCCCTCACTTGTCATTCCTTTCCTTTTCCTGAATAGCCATGCATTTCTTTCTCCAGGGAGTCTCTCTCTGCAGGGAGAGTGGAGGCCCAGCCCAGGGGGCTCCATAGACGGTGAAGCCTGGGAAGGCTCTACAATGGATTGGGCTTCTTTCTTGCCCATTTCATGAATCCGCCGCCTACCTTGGTACCTGAACTGTGCATGTGGCAGCCTCCTGTATGCAAATATAACCTGGCAGCGCTTTCCCTCCAGCTGTACAGAGCGCCTCCTGGGATTGAGCGTTAATGGAGGATCAGGTGAGGGTGTACAGATGAGGTCAATATTTTGGGGTCAGGCACTTTCTCAAACCTTCCAGTGGCCCTGTTAGCTAGCGGCACTTATTCCCACCTCCCTCTGGCTGCAGGAGATCTTCTGCTTCAGGCATTAGCCCCTGCCTACCCTCCCACCCACCGCTCTGTCTTCCCCCTCTCCCACTCCCCACCCTGGGAGCCAACAACATCTGTTTCTTTGGGTGAGAAAGACTTTTCTTGTGTTTTTCCGTTTACAACAGTGGTCTTATCCAGTATTTGTCCTTTGGGGAGAACACGGCTGACTTTGGATAGCTTGTCAGGAACTGACCCTGGACAGTCTACTCATCCTCTCAATGCCTCACTTCGATCAGCTGAACAAGATGATCATGGCGTCCCGCTCAACTGGTTGTAGGGAAAGGTAACTGAGTTATAGTACCTCCTCATTATGACTGCTCATTATTTCACCAGGAGGCGGGGGCGAGAGGTAGGCCTGGGCTTCCTCACCCCAAATCAACTGTATTAGAGTCCGATTTGCTAACAGTTGACATCCATCTGAAGGTCTACACATGAGGGAGACGGGACTAAGCTGAATTAGGTCTCACCATCCCAGAGAATCGACCCCTCTCCCTCCAACCCACCCCCACCCCCACTTCCCACTCGCTCATGGTCAGGAGTTGGGAACACAACGTTTGGAGAAATTATGATACCGGCTTGCGGTCAAGGGGCCTGAGCCAATGGCACCTGAGCCAGCGTCCCATGGGAGCTGTCTTCAGGGTTTGACAACTCCTTTTCCTTTCATCTCCTTCAAACCCTCCTTTAAGCTGTGGGTCCTAATATGGTCCAAGATGAGCTTTCTTTTTGAGACACAGTGATTCACCGGAGACGTCTTCCATTAAACACTCGGGTTTAAAGGGTGTGGATCACTGTTTTGGTAGCTAGTGCTGAAATTAGTAACAACGATAAATGTACAAGAATTTGTCCCAAATTCTGGACCTGCTCCTTGTTGTTGTAAACTATTAATGATGGTACAGACAGTGACTCTTTTAGAATCTGAAATTGTCACTTTGGCAGACCCCATAAGTAATTGAAATATAGGCCCTGCTTTATGGAATCTCCCCACCCCGTCCCCCGATGATGTAAATGATTGGATGGAAAGAGGTGCCAAATGATTGCCAACCGGACAGTGAGCCTTTTGAACACTCACAGAGAGTAGATCAATGCGATTCCACAATGTTTTACAGCCAGAGTGCAAAACTGATGGTGAAAACTACAAGCAGGAGAAGGTACTGTGTTGTCCACCTGTCAGTTCTGTATGTTGTTTTGCTTATAAGCTATTCAGTCCTCAATCATTTAATTCTCTCTTTTTTTTACAAATGGATCTAGCAGTTGGTACAACTCAGATATGATCAGTACACATGAAAACAGTTCAATTCACAGAAATTGCATCTTGTCACCTGTAAGCCAAAGACCTGGTTTGAGCTTAATTTCTGAATTGGAAACAAATTAATGAAGAGCATCAGTACTGGAAAGCTGTTTCTTGATGAGGAATTGCTGACTGTAGAATACATTTTCATGAAAAAGGAGAAAGTATTTGGGTCCCCACAAAATGGAAATGCGAGTTTACCTGAACTTGCTGCTCAGTTTGACACAGAAGCAATAGAAAGAAGAAAGCATTAACAGACATGCCCCCAAAGCATCATTGAGACCCCAAATTAGTTTTGAGTAACAACTTGACAGCATCGTCATTGACATCCTGAAATCTTGCATGAAAAACTTAGGCTAACGGGTATGAAATTCTTTCAGCTGGATTTTTCTTTTTAAATAACGTGGAAGATTATATACAGAACCCATCTGAAGGTGCCAAAGAAAGTGCAAATTTATCTCTCTGGTTTAAATATCAATCTTTACAAAGAAGGGCATTCTTACATGGGAACTAAGTTAACAGACTTAAGAAAGATCAATTTTGCTCAAGGAGGCATGCATGATTCCATACGGAGGGAAAAATATAATGCCTGTTCCCCAATGTTAAAGTTGCACATGTTCCTAGTGTCAATGATCCCACATTGTACATTACAAGGCTCTTTTTTTAATTCCTAGAGACTCAGCAGCCTTCAAAGTGCAATGAAGTTTCAAGAAAAGACTGTCCCTTATACTTCTTATGTGTGAAAGTAGATATTGTAAACAACAACTACAACAACAACGAGGAGTTGATACCAAGGGCTCAAGTAGAAAGCACATGCTTTGAGAATAATGATGGCAGTAAATGTACAAATGTACTTGACACAAGGGACACGTGTGTGGATTGTGATAAGAGCTATACAAACCCCCAATAAAATGACTTTTTTTAAAAGAAAGTCGATATTGTTCAGCAGCTTAATTGTGATAAAAATCATTGAGAAATTTATAAGAGCAGACTTGCTTAAGTTATAACATGGTGAAAATGACCAATCTTAAAAGAATAACTGAATGCAATATAGGAATTTGTTGTACTGTTTATGTTCTGATCATACTATTATCCCAAGTTCATTTCTTTTCATTTCATTTTCATATCTTCATTTATAATTGCAGCACATGTTACAAAACGGGCATCAAAATTCAAGAGTGAATTATTCAAAGCAAACTCTGTGAAAGTCGATTTGTTGCTGTGGAAGGCCAATAGAATTGTTCACATTGTTGAAACAAATTCATGGACTCGTTTTATTTGTTGTATAAAATATGGGATGTTTGCTCTATAGCAACTGCAGCACACAGAAAAATTCTCAGTACCCTATTGTGTTCGTCTGGGTAGACTAGAGAAACAAATTCATAGACACACAGATGTGCATAGGAAAGCGCTTTATACAAAGAGCAATTGCCCCTTAAGAAAGCTAGTTCAGCTCAAGTCCATAAGTCCGATATTAGCTTCTATGTCCAATGCCAATCTACAAAGTCCTCTTCAGACTCACAAAACGCAGTCATTGATGCCGAGTGCAGGAAGATCCCAGGCCGGTGGGTGGGAAGTCTTGTGGACCCAGTGGCATCGTAAGCATCCCAGTACTGCCTGGGGTCTCCATGTGGTTTCTCCAGCTCCATCCGCCTTTCTCCATGTGTCTTCTCCACAGGGATGTCCTGCAAGGAGTGACCAAAGAGAGAGAGTGTCTCCTACCTCCAAGGAGGAAATTCAAGAGTCCCCAGACTTCTCAGGAAAAGGCCAAGCCCTCCCAGAGGGCTCATTGGCTATATTCTGATTGACGGGCTAGACACTGCCCCTACACATAATCATCAAATTGACATCAGATTATGTAACTACCACACCTATCTCCTCTAAAAATTTTATAATCCAGTTATCTCATTCTGCTAAAATGGCATACACCTTATGAGGCTCTTCGAAATCTGATTCCCAGCTGCTTCCAGACACCGGCTCCTACCAGTCTCTCCCTAGTTTCATCACTCTTCACACTGGCCTCCTGCTGTTTCTCAAATAAGCCACCTCACATCTGCCTCAAGCCCTCGGCTGTTCCCTAACTTAGCACCCAGGCCCCTAACCACTGGGGGCAGAGGCAATAAGAGGCAGGGAGAAGCTATTGCACTTGGGGTGGGGGTGGCTGTGGAGGTGAGGGAAGTGGATTGTCTGAAACAGAATTGATGGTGGAGGGCGGCAGCAGTCTCATGTAGGTCTGCAAAGTATAAAGGAGACCTCATTTTCCCACCTGACTAGACTAGCTAACCCAGAGATGCCCACCCAGCACCCTCCCTCCAGCACAGGACGTGCCTTTGCTCTCAAGGACTCCCTCAGGCTCTGGATCCCTTTGCCTAGACACAAAACCTTCCTTCTCTGCCCACCCAAGCATTTGAAAGGGATGTGAGTTACATGTGTCTATGTGTGTTGGGGGCTGGGGGGGGGGAGGGTTGTTTCTTAGCTATTCATGATGTAACTTTTTTTTTTAATGCAATTTGGGTGACAGTTTACAGAGCAAATTGGCATGCCATTCCCTAATTCAGTTTGTTTTGTGATGGCGACTGCCGTTCCCACAATGGAGCGGCGCTGGTCCCAGCTCTTCCCACTGTGTGCCATTTCCCTTTATCCATCTCTCCTAGTTTTCCCTGTCTTCTGAGCTTCATCTCTGGGTCTCAGGGCTAGTGGTCCGGGGGCTGCATGCCTTCCTGGTGTCATCCTCACACCTGACAATCCTGTCACTTGTGTGGTTGAAAGCAGAGCCACAGGGAGGAATTCGACCCCAGGACTGAAAAGCGCCTTCTTTCCTAAGAAAAATTGGGAGCCTCTGGCAGGTTTTGGCCCAGAAGTTGGTGTTCTTTCACTCACTGAATCCCCACAGTCATGCTGGGAGGTGGCAAGCCAGATTTTCCCCCAGGAGACTGAGCACAGAGAGGGTTAAAGACTCACCTGGAGTCACTAGCCAAGAAGCGAGGGATAGGGTTTTAACCCCACCCCACACCGGCTACCTCCCTAGAGCCCCATCACCCTGCCTCTTGGCACCTGCAGCTTAGCACTTAGGCTTGGCATGAGGTTACATTTGAAAAGAGGTTCGGAGCTAAAAATAGGATTTGAAAGGCACCAACTTAGATCACCTCTTGGGACGCTATGGGCCTCCACCTCTGGGGACTCCTTCATTCATTCTACACACAGTGATGGAGCACCCGGCCTTCTGCCAGGCTACAGCGAAGAAAGGTGCTCAGGATTCTGCCTTTGTGAAGCCCAAAATCCAGTGTGGGATAAAGACAAAGGAATCCTAAGCCAACCCACGAGTAAGGTAACTGCCTGCTTTGAAGGGGGGCTTGGAGGGAACAAAGGCGACGATGGGGTGAAGAGCATCTAAGATACAGGAGGAAGGCTTCTCTGAGGAGGTGATGGAAAGGAGCCCTGGAGGACGACAGGGAGTTGGGCCACTCAAGGACACGGAAGCGCACTCCTGGCATGGGAACTGACAAGGGGAGGACTGTGGCAGGGAGGGGGTGAGCTGCTGCTGTGAGTGGAGCAGCATAGCTGGGGCTGGAGGTGGGGGTGGGGTGGGGCAGGATTCCCAGGGCAAAGTACTTGAGGAGTTTTAAGCAGCAGGGGTGAGACATGATCCACTGATATTAAAAAGATCTCTTGGCTCCTGCGAGGAGAATACCTCGCGGGGACAAGAAGTTCTCTTGGGAGGCTGTTGCACAAAGGAGGATAGCTTGATGGCCGGAGTCAGCACTGAGGGGAGGGTTGGCAGGGGTGTGACATTGGTTCTGCAAAGTCCTCAACAGGCCTCATTTTCCCACTGGGGTAGACCACACAGCCACCACCCCTCCCGCACCCTGCTTCTCTTGGCTTTTCATGCTTCTGCCAGCACAGGACAGTCACCCCTACCCCAGGAGAGCCTTGGTGTTGCCTGAGATGCTGGGCCCCTGTGCCTCCCCTGGTTGACATTCCTGTCCTTGGGCATTCAGCTCGGGTCTCCCTTCCCACGCCTTCCCCACACCCCTCAACTCAGGCTCTCTGCGAGGCCACCCTACTTTGTGTTCTTGACTTTCACTGCCTGAAAGGCTCTTGTTCGGTCCTCTGCCTGGCTCTTTCCCACAGGCCTCCGCTAGAAGGCACCTCACCTGGCTCCGCACACCTGGTCGGGCTCGGTCTGCCGCAGAGCCACATCCGTCCACCTGAGGGCGCGCGTGCGGTGTTCGCTTGCCTTCCCTTCTGGTTTCTGTCTGGGAAATTCCCCCTGCGTAAAACAAACAGCTTCCTGACTCGCAGTTCGCCCTGCTGCCCACGTGCACGGCCCTCCTCTCTGCCTTCTGTGTTTCTGGGAGACAGGAGTGTTTTCCTCTGGGACTGCAGGGTCTTAGGGGAGCGCCGTGCAGGAAGTCTCCCAAACCCTGGTTGCCTTCACCTCCTTCCCCTAAGTCAGGCCTCGGTTGCCTTCCGCGGCCAAGAGCCTGTGTGCCCAGTGTGTAACCAGGGCTGGGCAAGTGCCTCTCCTACGAAGGAGGTCCAGAAGTGGGTGCCGGGAGTGGGGAAGGAAGTCAGGGTATTCCAGAGTCAGGAGAATAGGGTGGGTCAGGCAGAGAGGGTTGATTCTAGGAAAATGTTCAAGGTTGTGCATGTAGCACACAGTGCATCATGGGAAGGTGGACTTTAGTGGTCAAGGAGATACAGGGCATGCTAATTTTTTTTTCTCTAATAGTTTGTTCACTCTAGTGTAAATAGCAAGGGATACTTAGTAGTCTTTAGTAAAGACATTAATTCCCTGCCCTCGCTCTACCCTCCCCCCCCTCCCCCCAGCCCAAATAATCAGCCAGGGCCGCCAGAGACAGCCATGCATGTCCTTGTGACACCTGAGGACAGACTCTTCATGGGCAGTGGTTGAGAATATTGCCCAGAGACAGATGGGAGTTGAAGATAGGACCAACTTTTAGAACAAGGTGACAAGAGGTAGTGAGCCTCCCCCTCACTGGAGGTGTGAAATGAGCCTCTCTCCAGAAAACACAGATAAAGGATTCCTGCCTGAGGGAGTGGATAGAAGGTGAGTCCGCGGTCCCCTTCGACTCCAGTCAGGTGGAACGCCGTCATTCTCTTGGTCAACCCTGATAAACTTCTGGAGAGGATGGCTCAGAGCTGTCTGTTCTGAGCAGGAACCCAGGTAAGCCAAAAGAAGACGTTTCTGGTTATTGCAGTCTCTGGAGGTATTTGGGGATATTTTGATTGGTGAGAAACTATCTGGGCCTGATTAACGACTCACTCTTGGGTCAACTTTTGTCCCGCTTTACACCGGCCTCACCTGTGGCCATTTCCTGGGCCTGGTTTCCTTGGCACACACAGAAGGAGGGAATGTGACACAGCAGGTTCCTATCTTGGGCCTCAGCTGGGCTGAGGTGAAACAGGAGACCATGAAACCCATTATGATCTACAATTGAAATTCCCAGGGCTGGTCCCCTAAACTGCCCTCTTCCAACCAAAGCATCTGCACTCACAGCTATGAACGCCCAGAAATGTCTTTTGAAAAGATGTGTGCTTTTCTCCCTGCCCGACAAGTAGACTGAGGCTGCTTTCCTGAAGAACACTGATCTGGCACTTCCAGCCGCATCTCTTTTCATAGACTCTTCTTGACTAAGGGGGGGTAGCCAGAGAGGGGGGAAAAGGTGTTTTTTTTTTAAAGCTCTGCATTTACTTTCTTTCACAAAACAACCTTACCGTCTTCAAAGTACTCTCCATTGCACTTAATACGTTTGTCAAATTGTGATTCCATGCTTGGAAATATTTTTCAAACTTCTCTGTTTGGATGCTTGACCATGCCTCCCTCATTTTGTCCTTCACCTCTTCTATGTCTTCAAATCGCTGTCCTTTCATCTCCCTCTCCATTTGTGGAAACAAAAAGAAGTTGCACAGAGTGAGGTCGAGTGAGTAAGGTGTGTGAGGCAAGAGAGACATGCTATTTTTTACCCCAAACTGTGCACTGAGATGGCTGAGTGAACAGGTACATTGTTGTGGACCAGCCCCATTTGCCACAAATCAAGCCTTTTTTGTCACACCCTTTTATGCAATCCTTTGACAACCTCTAAATAGAAAGCTTGATTAACCGTCTGACCTGGTGGAGCAAATTCCAAAGGTACGATGAGTTGACATTTTTGTCTGTTTGGGAAGTTAACAGATATCAAGAATGAGGTTCGCCATCAATCGACATTTTACCTTCTTTCTTTTTTTTAAGTGAACATTCATACACTTGAGGGTTTTTCCCCCCATGGCGCAGCCCTTGAAAGTGTGTTTAGCATCACAACAGTTTCTGCAGCATTTTTCCTGAGCAGGAAGCAAAGTTTCACAGCCACAAGACAGTCTATAAAATCAGCCATTTTTTAAAAAAAGAGGTACAAGTGAAACTGCTTTTATGAAAAAATTTACTGTGACCAGAGAGAACCTTCCCAGGCGAAGCCATTGGGTGCACTACTCAGAGAGAGTTGTTGATGCTCCCCTAGCAGGAAAAATACGTACTATGAAAGCTCGGCTCTGCCTAGTGCAATTCTGGTATTTTTCAGGCACAGTAGCCATTATTGTTGCTATGCCACAAGTCTGAACTCACTAACAATTCTCGATACAACATAATCCCTGGTTCTGCTCCCCCCTCACAATCCTTGCTCTGTCCATCTCACTGACAGTCCTCTTTCTTATTGTCCTTCTCTTTTAGCCAGCATGGGCCCCTTCTTCAGGGAGCCAACAGGTAACATGCCCAAAGTATATGTGGTGAAGTGTGTCCATACTTGCTTCTGAAGGGCATTCTGGCTGCACTTCTTCCAAGACAGACTCATCTGTTCTTTTGGCAGCCCGTATTGTTGTTGAAGGTGCCCTCCAGTCACTTCAGACTCCTGGCAGCCTACAGTACCTTCAATATTCTTCACCAACATCATAATTCACATGCTTCAATTCCTCTTCCATCAGTCTGATTCATTATCTAGATTTTGGAAGCAGCAAGGAGACTGAAAATACCAAGACTTGAGTCACAGACCCATGATTCTTCAAAGTAGTATCCTTGCTCTGTGACAGTTTAAAAAGTCTTTTGCTACAGATTTGTTCAATGTAATACAATTTTTATTTCTTAATTGCTACTTCAGTGAGTGCTGATTATGGACCCAAGTAAGACGAGACCCTTGACAACTTCAGCCTTTTCTCTGTTCATCGTGATAGTCACAGGGGTGCTGCTGTGAGGATTTGGGTTTCCTGATGTTGAAGTATGCTATACACTAAAACTACAGTCTTTGATCTTCAGTAAGAACTTGAAGCCCTCTTTTACTCTGGGCAAGCAAGGGTGTGTCATCGGCATAAAATAGATTGCTTGTGAATTGTCCTTGAGGTCTGAGGGTGCATGCTTCCCGGTTTTAGGTCCTCCATACACATTGAATAAGTATGATGAATGGATATAGCCACTTTCTGAGTTTAAACCTGATTTTATTCCCTTGTTCTGTTCAAACAATTACCTCTTGCTCCATGTGCAGTTTCTGCATGAGCACGCTGAAGTGTTCCGAATCCACATGCTACTCCTGATGAGCCTTAATTTACTATGATCCGCACAAGCAAATGCTGCGGATAGTTCATAAAACACAGCTCCACTCTTTCTGGGGAGCCGGGGGTGTGTGTGAAGTGGTTATGCATTAACCAGCGAGCTGCAAGCGCAGCACTTTTAAGCCGCCAATTGCTCTGCAGGAGAAAACAACAAACATTCTACTCCCATGAAGAATTGTGTCTTAGAAACCCATGGACAGATTTTACCCTGTCCTGCAGGGTTTCTATGGATAACATTGATGCGTGTGTGTGTGGCGGGGGCGGGGTGGAGGGGGCGGGGGGGTGGAATCCTTTTTCTGGTGTTCTCTGGTTTCTACCAAGATCCATCGACATCTCCATTCCAAGTACTCTTCGAATTATAGAATGACACCCACATGCACACATGTGTCCTTGTTCAGTCTCATCTGTGCTTCAGAAGACCCCATTTAAGGCGGTCAGGGTAAAGGTCATCCAGATCATCTGTGGTTAAGGACCATGAAACCCCAGGAGATGGAGAGGGTAAGCACTTGAGCAAAGGCCAGTGGCCTGCATGGAGCGGAGCTGGGATTGGAACTCAGGTTCCCTGACTTCAGGTTTCATTGCAGCCCCTTCTCAGAGGAGACGCCGTGGCTTCTTTCATTCGTGCAGCTCTCAGGATACATGCAGGAGGAGTGTTCCATCTTGAGGAGCTCGAAGGCAGAAAGACCCGCTCTCCTCTCCTCCTGTATTTCTTCAGGACATCTGGCAGGATTCCATCCTGGTCACACGTTCAGGCTCTTGTCCCGAAGGAAGGTGGATTTGCCCCATGACTGAGCGTATAAGTCCAGGTCCTTGTTCCTCACCAGCTAGATTATGACCGGCCATCATGGAAGCAGCTCCAACCCTTAGCGACCGTATGGATGGCAGAACAGCGCACGACCCGGTCCTGCGTCATCCTCGCCATCGTTCCTGTGCCTGAGCTCATGGTTGCAGCCCTGGTGTCTGTCGGAGGCCTTCCTCTCCTGCCTGTGCCTCCACTTTACCAAGCCTGATGGCCTTTTCCAGGGATGGGTCTGCCCTACCAGCGTGTCCAGAGCACGTCAGAGGAAGCCTTGCCATCCCTGACTCTAAGGAGCACTCTGGCTCTACTTCAGCGAGCTAGCCTTAGACAGGTTAGCTGACCTTCCTGGACTTCAGTTTCATGTAGCTGGCCTCTTAGGGATGTGGTGATGATTCGATGAGATAATGCACGGTGGGGATTCACACAGTGCCGGACACAGTGGGCGCTTGAGAAATATAGATTGCGAACAGTGATGTCAAGCAAGACCGCGAGGTCAAACCCTAGAGCTGCTGGGAAGTCGACCTGCTCGATTCCAGGATTTTCATAGCTCTCACTCCCTGGCCGCTCACAACACTCCTTTTCCGACAGTGATCATTATTCCCATTTCACCTAGGAGAAGACTGACTTGCCGGCTCCCATTGTTCAGCTCTAGCAGAGCTAGGGTTTAAGCACAGCTTGATCTAACTATCATCCTTACACTCTGCTCATGACTAGAGCAGTGGTTCTCAGCCTTCCCAATGCCATGACCCTTTAGTGTAGTTCCTTGTGTTGTGGGCCCCCCCCCCCCACCATGAAACTATTTTCATTGCTACTTTTTAACTGTTCATTTTGCTACTGTTATGAATCATGAAAAGGGTTATTCGACCCCTAAAGGGGCCGAGACCCACAGGTTGAGAACCACTGGACTACGAGGTCACTAGCATGTAGAGATTGGAAAAGATGACTTAGGGATTAGGGGGAACCAGGAATCAAACCTCCAGCTGTGGTTCTATCCCAACTCCCTGTGCAGGACTGCACCTGTCCCAGCACCTGGCTGGGCCTCACCGGTCTCATCTGCAAACCACAGAGGATGGACCCAAAATCTCGAAGATCCTTTCTAGCTTAGCCTGCATACGCTCCAAAGACTCCATGGTCCTAGAAGGGAGGAGGCACAAGGACACCCCTGGAAATCTCCAATCAGTACTGCCTTTAGAACCCACGTGTTTCTTCCATATGGATTCAGAATCTGCCAGAGAAAGACTCTAATTATCCTACAGAGACTAGCCTGGCTAGTAATTACCGCTATTATTTTTAATTGTATTTTATAAGGTGTCTTTCATCCCAAGATCTCAAAGGGCTTCTCAAACACTCATTAAGCAAGCCCCACCCCCCTCCCTGTGTGGATATGAGAGGCAGAAGCTGAGTTTAAGGTCAGAAATGGAGAGGTGGGAGAGAGAAGAGGGAGCAGGATTTGGGGAGTAATTTCACCTCTGGGTTCAGAAGAGAAGAGTAGAAATGGGGCAGTGGGAGGCTCACCGTCTCTGGGGTGTATGGAAAGTTGTATAAGGGGCAACTGGATCAGAAAATATGCTTCCTCTTGGAAAAATCAACTTCTGCCCAGGAAAGTGTTGTCCAGGTAGGTCCTTCTCCTCAGCTGGCTTTATTTCCCCGTGGACAGGACCACCTGGAGCAGGTCTGCGATGCACAGCCTGTGGTAAGGAATATGAAGGACAGAGAGGGAGCAAGGGCTTCGGACTCTTCTCATTGCAGATTTGGGGGCAATGGCATAAGCAACTGGAGCAAGAGGCCCAGAGGAACCTTCCACAAGGGCCCTGACTGACCACCTCCAATGACTGACTGATCCTAGAGTGTCACTCCCTGGCACACTGTTGTGGTCCCAGACCGTCCAACAGTCCTCGCCCCTTGGCAGCATGTGGAAGGCGAACACATATCTGGGTTTATATGCTGAGTCCAGAGAACTCTTGACAAATGGCAGAGAAGGACCCAATTGAAGAGTTCATCCTGGGGGGTAGGGGGCACCCCCTACTTCACTCTTCACACCCAAGGACCCCAGCACCTAAATGGCACTTCAAGTGTGGTTGTCTGTGGATAGTGAATTCGCTCCGCCTGATGGTGCAGCCAGGGGCAGCATCAGGTGATGTTGCCCAGACCTGTTCGGCATCCTCAGTTGTTGGCATGCTTGAGCCCACTGTGAGGGCCACTGTGTCTTTGGAGGCCCGGAACACCCAGGGTCCTCATCTTCTAACACCATCCTGGGCAAGGTTCTCCCGTGACCCATAGGATTGTCATGGGCTGACTGTCAGAAGCCGCATGTCGGGTCTTTCTTCCTAGTCATCTTAGTAGGAAAACTCCACCCAAACCTCAGTACCACAAACCAGCAGAGGGATCCTGAAATACCAAGGGCATAGCTTCCAGCCTAAAGGCATCATGCAATCTACCTCCGTGAGACAGACTGACAGAGGGGACATTTGTGCTCAATTCTTATTCCCTACCCATCCCCATCCCGCCCCCCCCTCCCCCAAGTGAATGTACGATGAGCCTCTATAGAGCATGAGAAGCTTCATTATCATGGTCCCTTTCCTCAGTCTTCAAGTTCAGTGAGGGGCTCCTGGTCTTTCCCAATGAAAGACCTGTGGGACAGGGCTTTGCCTGCCTACCACTGCTCTCTCCCCCACATAGTGTTGGGTGGGGACACTTGGACTCTCGGAACAGATCACAAAGTGTTTCTGGCCTTGACAAATGGCCTGAGTGAGATGAGGAGGAGATCCCTTTCCTGCCTCAGCCCGGAGATGACTGGATCCAAAGGGCAGCCAAGGTCACAGCTTCAGGGCATCTTTGACTAGGAGAGGGGTAGGGGGCATGAAAGCCCTGACCAAAGGCACCCGGGTGAGAGGCCCTGGGAAGCTCAGCAGGTGACAAAAGGTGACAAAGAAATGGATGACTGGGGTTCTAGGGAACATGGAGGGCCTTTAATAAGAGTTCCAGCTCCATGGGGTAGGACTTCCAACGTTTTCACTAAGGCAGCACTTCTCAACCTATGGGTTATGACCCCTTTGGGGATCAAACAACCCTTTCCCGGGGTCTTTACTAATTGTAGCCATGTTACGGTGATAAAGTGGCAAAGAAAATAATTTTGTGGTTGGGGTGTCATCACAATATGAGGAACTGATTGAAAGAGCCGTACCATTAGGAAAGTTGAGAACCACTGCACTAATGGAAGTGCCAAGAACCCTAATTCCTTGCAGGGCAATAGTTAGAAGGATGTGGGTGACTTTGAAGAAGGAGAGGCCCAACCTTGCTCTCCAAAAGCTGGTCTTTGGGCCAGAATGATTAGCCAACAGTGCAAGAGGTCAGTCGGCCAGACGACACTGGGAGTTGCCAGTCTAAGGAGAGGCAGTCCTATTCACGGTGTTCTCGGGAGGCTTGACAGAAGCCTGGGCGTGGGTTCTTCTCCAGGTACACTTGATGATTAATTGTCAAACTGGATGGCACGAAAAGTTCAGTGCCACAGGTCAGACAAGGGATGTGTCCGGAAATCAAGTATTGAAAAGACTCCAAGAAGCGCTTGCCACAGGCTGCTTAAGACTTGGCTGGGAGAAAGCATCTGTTTCCACCTTGTCGAAGGGCTTTCAATGGCACAGAAACCATGCCCATCGAGGAGGAACCCCAGAGGTGTGACCACCCAGGGAGAGGAGATCTGAGGTCTGGGCCAGCTCAGCATGGATCCCCACTCCTACTGGGCATGCCACCGGACCTCCCCCCTCTCTCTCAGGCATGCCAGGTTTCTCTGAGGTGGAGGTTCCCTTCAGACTCTGTGCAAGGAGTCATACTTCTGATTCAGCTGACCTGAGGACTGCACTCTCCTGGCCCAGGGATCTGGTCAGGGATGGGCATAGGACCCAAGCCAGGCCTGAAAGAGCCTCAGAGGCCTTCTTCTAGAGTTCTTGGGAGAAGACACTTTCCACTTTTTCCTTTGGGACTCAGAACCAAGAGGATGGAAGGGGAAGAAGCTACCGTGCTGAGCCTGGGCTCTGGGTGGGAAGAAGCTGCCTGAGAACAAAGCCAACATGAAAGAAAAGAGTGCATCGAGAAAAAGGAGCTTTTTTGCACGTCTTGGGTACAGTGATGACACAGTTCCTTGCGGGCCCCCGGAAGCCCCTTTACCTGAGGCTTTGGTCCCCTGTGACTGAAAGTCCTGGCTCATAGGCACAGCTGGTGAGTGAGTGAGGAGGACCAGGTCCTGACTCTCCCACTTGTTGTCTGTTTCCCCCTCCTCAAGCCCCCGCCCTGCCCCCCCCGCCCCCGCCCCCCCAGTCCAATCCTGCAGCCAGTCAGTAGGCATCCATTTAATGACTACAACTGTTGCCCAAGTCATATTTTCGAATTCATTGAAAGGCTTGCTCATCGGCTTCCCGCAGATGACAGCCAAGAAAAGCCCGTGGAGCAATTTCGCTGGGGAGTCCACGGGCTGCCGGGAGTGGAAATGGACTTGTTGGCAAGAGGAGTGCGGCTGCTGGTGCTGTTTCCGGGTCTAATTTGCCATCATGCGTTTCGTGCCCAAGGTGGATCCGCCCGCCGCCTCTTTCATCCTAAATGGAGATTGGTCGGCAAAGGGCAAACTAAGTTTGGACCCCTGAACTTGGCACTCTGTCAGATCTCAGTCCTACCCCTCGGCCCTCCCCCCCCCCCCTCGCCCACTGACACTCAGGGCAGTGCTGCTTCTCCGCAGACAAGATTGCGGCTTTGCCAGACTTGATCTGGTCTCCCTGCCAGTGCCGCAGCGCACGTGGGAGGATCCAGGGCTTCTCTGGCAAGCATGCTGGCTTTCCTGTTGGAGATGACGCCGATACTGCGAACTCGCCCGGGGACACGCGAGGGCGGGGCAGCCAGGGAGAACGTATTTGCTCTGCCCTTGTGAGGCCTGGTGTGCATCTGGCCCCAGTC